>VZRE01007488.1:13210-36168 GCA_013396775.1 Cephalopterus ornatus | reverse complement strand
CAAGCGCTCTCCCGTTAGTTTGGTGCCGCCGTCGGTAGCGCCCGCACCAGCCTGCAGAACCCAGCGGGTCCCATCCGGTGTATTGCCCCGCACCGCCTGCACGAAGGCGCTGCAGAGGGATCTGGACAGGCAGGATCGATGAGCCGAGACCAACAGTCTGAGGTTCAACAAGACCAAGTGCCTTAGTCTAGTTAAGGTGGTGGTGTTTGGTCATAGGTTTGACTCGATGATCTCAGAGGTCTTTTGTAACCTAACTGATTCTGCGATTCAGTGAAGCTGAGTGTGCGGCAGTGGAGCACTGGGTTTGGGGCGTGGGTCTGTGAGCCCAGACAGTAGTCAATGAGTGAGACAACCAAGTGAACCAGGAGGCTCCTTCAGTGGCAACTGCTGGAAGCCAGGGTAGGATGGAGGCACAGCTTTCTGCATGCGGTCCCAGGGGACAGCCAGTAGCTGTCAGGTGGAAGAGAGCAGACTGGGGTTACTGCCAGGGCACCGGTGGGTTTCACTTCATGCACACCACCCTCTGGGTAATGCTGATCAATGGCATATCCTTGTTTCTAAGTTCTGTTCCCACCTCCTCTTTACCACTGCCGTGCCAAATGTCACACCATGAGGCTTTTCTGTTCATCACTGAACAACTGATCCAAGACAATGAAATGCCAAAGAACTTAACCAAGTTTCCTAGAGGGACAATGGGAAAGTGTGGTTCTTGTACTGATGCTCAAATCTAGATGCTGTGAAAAGCTCCTCTGCCGGTGTAAGCACTCACGGCAGAGCCCCAGCCCCTACCAAGACAGTAGTTTCATCAGTAACTTTGCTAATTTTATTGTATGCTGAAACTGGTATTTTGTACCTAATGGCCAAACATGTCTGAAATTATACCTATTCTTTCTAAAAGTATTGAAATTGTTCTAGCTGGAGGGCATTAGTTCACACACACCTTTTGTTACTGCTTTTACTTTTAATGGCTGTTTCCCACCAAAGTAAATAAAGCCAAACCTTTTTTTTAAACAGATGACTGGTGAACCAAAAAGCTGCAATAGCTGAAGTGCCAGAAACCACTGCTTACACATGTATGTACTTTGTAGGATTTCAAAATAAGAATCTCTCTCTCAGAGGGCATGTTGTGAGAACAGGATGTGCCAGGCATAGCCTTTGTCTCTACTGCAGTATACTGTGTATGTCACTGTATTTTTATTTTAACAACAAAAGATCCAAAGTACATTGTGTGCTGTTCCATATTCTACATCATAATACAGATAGAGTGAAGTGACTCCTGCGCTCACCCAGGGTTAGGCATGTAGGGATTTACAGGACCATATTTTGGACATAATTTATGAAAGGCTGTGGTGAATATATTCAGAGAGGCACCCACAGCTTAGTGTGGTATTTTTCCTTTTAAAAAAGCTAATAACTGAATGTTAATACTCTTCTTAACACAACACAATGTCTGCAAGGCTAGTATTTTTTTCCTCACAAAATTTTCTATTGATTAAAAAAGAACTTCATACTCTGAGACTCTTGAGTATTGTCAATGTGAAAAACAAAAGTAAAATGCATGTACCTTGCGATAGGAAACTGTTCAGTCAATAACTGCCCTGTCCCCTTCAGCTTGGGAGCACATCTGCCTCTGACTGGGGAAAGTCCTTTTCTATCACCATTATTTTCCATTTCTGCACCTTTTTTTTCTCTTTTATCTAATCTCGTATTCTGCTATCCACTTCTATAAGAGCTCACAAATCAAGTAGGGCTGAAAAGGAGTAGGACGATGTTCTTGAATCAAATGTGGCGTCCCCACATATAATCCCATGACAATCAGAGATGAAACTTGTGCTTTTATACAACTGCCTTTTGCCAGAAACCTCGCACAAAGCAGAGGCTCACGGGTCAAGCACAGTGCGTAATAATGAATGGGGTAACATCAGGCTGGCAACCTGTCACTCCATCTTGGGCCCTGTCCTCTTCAACATCTTCATAAATGACTGGGATGCAGGACTGGAAGGGATACTAAGCAAGTTTGCAGATGACATAAAACTGGGAGGAGCTGTTGACTCCCTCAAAGGCAGGGAGGCCCTGCAGAGAGACCTTGACAAATTAGAGGGCTGGGCAGTTATCAACCAGATGAAGTTCAACAAGGGGAAGTGTCGGATTCTGCACCTGGGATGGGGCAACCCTGGATATACGTACGGACTGGGGAAAAACATGTTGGAAAGCAGTGCCATGGAAAGGGACCTAAGGGTCCTGGTCAATGGCAAGTTGAATCTGAGTCAGCAGTGCCCTGGCAGCCAGGAGGGCCAACCGTGTCCTGGGGGGCATCAGGCAAAGCATCGCCAGCCCGTTGAGGGAGGGGATTGTCCCACTCTGCTTTGCACTGGGGTGGCCTCACCTTGAATATTGTGTGCAGTTTTGGGTGCCACAATATAAAAAACATTAAGCTATGAGAGAGTATCCAAAGGAGGGCAATGGAGATGGTGAAGGGCCTTGACGGGAAGCTGCATGAGGAGCGTCTGAGGTCATTTGGTCANGGGAAGCTGCATGAGGAGCGTCTGAGGTCATTTGGTCAGTTCAGCCTGGAGAAAAGGAGACTGAGGGGAGACCTCATTGCAGTCTAGAACTTCCTTGTGAGGGGAAGAGGAGGGGCAGGCACTGATCTCTCCTCTGCAGTGACCAGTGACAGAACCTGAGGGAACGGCCTGAAGCTGTGTCAGGGGAGGTTTAGGTTGGATACTAGAAAAAAGGTTTTTACCCAGAGGGTGGTTGGGCACTCGAACAAGCTCCCCAGGGAAGTGGTTACAGCACCAAGCCTGACAGAGTTCAAGAAGGATCTGGGCAATACTCTCAGGTACATGGTGTGACTCTTGGGGATGGTCCTGTGCAAGGGTAAGGGTTGGACTCCATGATCCTTGCGGGTCCCTTCCAACTCAGCATATTCTGTGATTCTGTGTAATTGTCTTTCTCAAGAAGCTGCTGCTCCAGTTCTTGTTTCCAATCTTGACTACACCATTGTAGTTGCAGTTTCCAGACTTCATTAGTGTTTCTTTATTTACAGTAGAGGGTGTAACATAAAATGGTATTAAAATGCATTATGATGGAGCATTAAAATGCTACCAGCATTAACCTCCTGAAACAGGGGCAAAGCAATGTGCTGGTCTAAAAACTGTATTATTCTAATTGCATCAAGTATGAAGAAACTATGATTTCTCAGCAGTGTGAATACTGTCATCAGGCTTATGGCAACATTTGTGTGCTACAGGTGTTGTGCAGCCACAGTATCACTGCCAGAATCTTCTGGCATCATTTTACTGAAGTAAAAAATAAATTAAATCAATCTCTCCCTCTTTTTAAAAGTAACATCAGAAAGCTGACATAACATTTCTTGTTTATGACACTGATAGGGGTTGAATATATTTGCATAATTACAAAACATCAAACATGAGTAGAAGACATCCAGATTTTACTAAATCCATTTTTTTCTAGGTCTTAACACAGAGAATGACGTCTAACAAATTTCCTGTAATTCTGATTTTGACATTTGTGAATCCATGTTGTTCCAGCAAGGCTTGATATTCAGAGCCACTTCTCTCCTTTCCCTCTGTCTGCACAAGCATGTTCAAAGACTGCAGCAGAGCTGTGCTCCTGTTCTTCTTCTCATCATCCAACACCATTTCAGCCAGCAAAATTGCACAGCCTAATTTAAAAACAAACACATAGAACAGTTCTAATCTATTATCAGGCAGAAAAATTTCTGCTACCATATGTAGGGATGCAAACTACAAGACACAGGTGACTTCCTTTATCATTTATGGATTTGCTCTACTGTTAAATGAATTATCCACTCCTCTCACAAACCCCAGGAAATTCCCTTTCACAGTATGGAGTGATCACACACAAGTCAAAGTTGTGTGTCCATTTTCAGGGGAAAAGAAGATGACTTCTATAGACTTGGCATGAAGGTTATGGAAAACAGCAAGACAGGAATCAAGTTTCTTCTCTTTGGGATATACTGCTGCTTCACATTCATATTGAAATGGTGCCAAGCAGACAAAGCAGTGGATGGCGAACATTATAGAAACAGAGAAGTCAGTGTTTCTGTACAATATACTGTGCATATCATTTCTGTAGGAACTGAGTTCTTTGTGGTGGGACTGACCAGAGGATGAGAACAGAACTTAAATGATCCTATTTACACAGAGTCTTTTCCTCTATCTTCAGACCTGTGAGGGGAGTTTTACTTATTTGTCTTTTGGCCTTGCATCTTATGTGGTGGTTTCTTTTGGCACAGTGGGGGTAGGAGGCCACCAACTAAGATCAAAATAGCAGCAGTTTACGGTCATTTTATTACTAAGTGATGCATGATGTTCATATATTTCTGACCTTTAGGATGATCTCTTCAGAGCCATTCCTACTCATACACCTCAGAGGTTTAACAATTGACAAGAAGGTTTAAAACTTAAGCCTCTCATTCTTCATGTCTTGAAAATCTTACTCAGTTATGCATATTCCTTATTTTCAGTGTTAGATTATTAAATTCACCCCTTCTACCCGTCAGCAAAAGACCTCAGCTTTCTCTACAGCAACTGAAAAATTCATTTGGGATATTAATGAGAGAATATATGCTTATAGTTTCTCAGGTGACTGGGCTACATCAAATTATTACAGAACATCTAAGACTGAAACAGACCACAGGAAACCTCCAGTGCAATCTCCCACTCCGAGCAGCACAGCTCTACAGTCAGCACAGCTTGTTCAGGGCTTTGTTCTCACATCCTGAAGCCTCCAAGGACAGAAATTCCACAGCCTCTCTGGGCCACCTGCTCCAATGTTTAATTATCCTGAGTGCAAAGCTGTGGTGCATTACCACAGACACCATGCCCAAGGGACTAATGCTTAATGTGTATGGAGTGTTGTGCTTTAATCATAAAGTAGACTGAGGCTGTGTGGTAACCAAGTACATTCTATTCAAATTTTACAGTCAGACACATAGTACTTAGGGACCCAGTTTTAAAGTCTGTAACAGTTATAGGCAGGCTAACTTTAGGATTGAAACTTTCTGACTCAAACAGCTTATAGCAGCTTGAAGACCAGCATTAAGACTAAGTACGAGACAAGAAACATCTGACTGCTGGAATGAGCCTCAGTATACAACCCTGTTAAGCTAATGGCAAGCTTCATATCAACATGGAAAAGAAACACTTTAAATTTATTCAGTTGTTGAATATTTGGCCTTATTTTTAAGTGTATGTACAGATGAGATCAGTCAAATTTCCATTCAAAAAACCCCTTCTGCTAAGAATTAAAAAGCCCAACATGGTAGAAGTCTGACATTTGCCTGATTTTGGACAGCTGAAATGTTAAGTAGTAGGCACGTTTCTTCTGATGATTTGAATCACTGTAGCACATTTCCTTTACTCAGTGCTCAAAGAGCAAAGTAACTCTTGATTAAGTAACATCCAGGCAGATGCAATTCTTTACCTTGCTCATCAGCTCTCTCTCTTTTTCTGAGGTTGGAGGGTCAGTATTGGCACAGCCTCTTTCAAACTCGTTTATTGGGATTATTGCTGTACAAGTATGACAGGCAAGAAACTCACAACTGATAAAGAAGAGAGCTAGTTTGAAAGTACAGCTTTAATTTCCAGAGAGGCTTCCACTACAAAGTATATGTTAATATATAGAAAACAAGTATCGATGAAATATCAGGAAAAAAATACACATTAGGAGAGGTGACAATAGTGACAAATTACTTGAAGAGATAGGATACAGAACATACTTCTCCAGTTAATGACTGAAGCATGAAAAAAATTTTTAATTTTCCTAAGAGGTTTTATACATAAATCCTAAAATTCATCCCAAGTAATGAGACAGAAAACATATACAGCCATTCACCCATATTCAGAAAACCCCAAAAGTGACAGTAAGCAATAGGAACAGCTCTGAACTGCAGCCTGTATGGGTACATACTGTGGCTGAGGTCAGAGGCTACTGAAGTTCCTTTTGATGTTATAGCTGCTGTAGGAACACATTTGAGTTTTGTCCTGTTTTCACTTTTGCTTGCAGAAAGAATGCTTAAAGGGTGTCCTTAAGATGTTTTTGAGTAAAGTCCCACAGAACAGTGATAAAAAGGGGACTAACATCCCCAATTTCAGACAGATAGCACAATATTAATTTTTTTCATGTCTGATAAAAATGAGCAGTAACCACTGAATACACTGCAGAGGAAGAATTCTACTTTAAGGTAAAAAAAAAAAACTAAGGTATTAATGTGGCTCAATACAAGCCTGACGTTTTAACTTGACATTCTATGTAGATATGTCAAGTCTAAGCTTAATACAGTCTGAAAACTCGCCAAAAGAACTGGACATTAAGGTATTTCATACACAGGAGTTTTGGCCTGCCCCAGATACCTTTTAAAATGCACAGAACTCACTCCTGCAGGAGCTGCAATCCAACTTTTTATAATAACACTGCTTCAGATAAAAGGGTCAAAATAATCCTAAACTAGGTTTAAGCTTGATGATGTGTATATTGCACAAGTGGGTGAAAATCCCAGTTTGCTTCTGGGCACACTACAGTGACAGACTCTTTTTGAAGCATAGAATGGCATCTAATAAGTTTCCTGTGATCTTAATTTGTACATCTGTGAACCTGTATTTCTCCAGTAGCTGTTTATATTCTGAGCCACTTCTCTGCTTGCCTTCAGTCATACTGAGGGACTGTAGCACAGCTCTAGAAGGGTGCATCTTCTGTTCATCAAGCACAGTTTCTGCCACTAGCAAGGCATTTCCTGCATTTCCAAAACAACCAAAAGCGGTTCAGTGTAAGTATTTTAGCTTCAAGTTTTTAGTGCTTTGTTCAGAGACAGTTCTAGAGGTCCCTCAGGCTAATCTTTTAATGGAAATCAGTGAAAGAACTTTTCACTTTTCAGTAATCTCTTCCTGGAAGCAACCGTGTCATTGTTAAAAAGGAGAGTTTAGAGCCTGTCTCCACTTCAGTTAAGTTCATGTCACTGCCTGACTATGAATTCAGCCTTGCTTTCATTTGAACCAAACAACTCCCGTATCTGTCATACACAAATCTTTGCATAAAAAGATTAATACAGTTACTCCCAATTTTCTTTAATTTATAATCAGGATTATACTTTATGGCCTAGATCTTATTTTGAATTTTCTCCTCTGAAACAAACTTCAGGGCTACAGCTGGATTAAGGAATCAGATGATCTTAGCAGTCAGGCTTTTCTGCTTTATGTCTTTTCCTTTGATCTTTAATACTGCCTGAATATGAGTCAGCAGTGTGCTCTGGCAGTCCAAAGGGCCAACTGTGTCCTGGGATGCATCAAGCACAGTATTGGCAATCACTACACAGGTAATTGTCTGACTCTACTCTGTGCTAGTGCAGCCTCATCTCAAATACTGTGTGCAGTTTTGGATGCCTCAATGTAGGAAGGACAAATTATTACAGGGTATCCACAGGAGAGTGATCAAGACAGTGAAAAGCCTCAAGGGCAAAATTTATGAGGTGCAGCTGTTTCAGCCTGGAGAAGAAATGGCTGAAGGGTGACCTCATCACTACCTAAAACTTCCCTAAGGTGGGCAGTGGAGGGGGAGATGCCAATCTCCTCTCTCTGGTGACCATCAACAGGACAGGAAGAAATGAAATGAAGATGCATCAGGGGAAGTACACTTTGGGTGAAGAGGTTCTTCACCCAGAGCATGGCTGGGCACTGGAACAGGCTCCCCAGGAAGTGGCCATGACACCAAACCTGACAGAGTTCAAGGAACATTTGGATGATGCTCTTAGTCACATGATCTAGTTTTAGTTAGTCCTGCAAGAAGCAGGGAATTAGACTTAATGATCCTTATGGATCCCTTCCAACTTGAACTCTTCTATGATTCTATGGTTCAAATGTAGGAGAAAGTCAAAGAGGATACATACTTCTCATGGTATGTGTGCATAAAGCAGTACTGAACTCCAGCCAGCTGATCATATTCTGGGTGCTACCAAGACAGCAAAATGACAGCAAAACCACTGCTTCTTGATTAACCTAAAGGAACTTTAGTTAGACTATTTTCATGTCTAGAAATAAGCACATGCTTAGTTATTTGATGATACAGGGCTTAATAAGAAAGACTGGCCCTGTCAGAGACTGGGGAGATGATGCAGTTGTATTTGAAGCCTGCAACAACAGTAAAAGCTTATTTATATATAGTTTTACTTGCAGTTTTGTTTCCTTCTTTTTCTTAGTATGTATTACCATAATGCAAGCCTAGACATTCAAGCAAAGGCTACTATGACTGAACAGAGAAATATGTTTTCTTTAATATGAACTTATAATTACTCATTAAAGGTACATCAACATTCACCTTTAATTCCACAAGATGAGAAAACCCCCAAAAACCTACCTGGTCTGCAAAGAGCTGATATCTTGCTTAACAGCACATGTATCTTTTCATCAGGCCAGTCATGAAGAACACGTGAAAGGATGTAAAGATCTGCTTCTGGAAGACTATCCTTGAAGAAGTCACCTGTAGGAAAGCAAAGTTACTACATTCCTACAGAAACCACAGAACAAATTCCTACAAAATGAAATTGAAATATTGCAGAGGAACTAGGAGCTTCAGCAGAGGTAAAGAATACTTCAAAGAATACAAGTACGAACAAGTACAGGTATGCTCTGATTTGCAGATAAGGAAAGTCTACTTAAAGAGAAGATCAGATCACAGGTAAGAATTCTGTAATGTAAGAATGAAGAGCAAGCCTAAAGCAAGGAAGGAGAAAAGTTCTTTGCAGCCACCATGTTGATCCTGCCTAGAAATGAAATGCCTGAGGACATGTAACCTCTGGTCCCAGTGCTACTCAAAAAATGACTAATTCATACTTATTTATCCACCTTTTCCAATCACAGCAGGTTTGTTTTTATCCTCACAGAACTTGAAAAATACAATGTCCCCTTTTAGGGTGGGTGAGTCTGCAGTGCCTTATACTACAATACATGTCTGAGGTTGAAGCAGCAGCAAAGAGCCTGTTCTGTGCTTCAGGATAACAGAAATCATTCAGAAGATCATGTGCTACATTTACCTGATACAAATGTCACTGGAGCTGTGTGTTGTCCTGAAGGCTGAAAGTAAGAGGTGTTCGCAATGACTTCTGGAAGGTCAAATACTGTGACCTTGAGATTTGGGTATATTTGTACTAATTCACGAGCCAGAGCTCCAGTGCAACCTGTTAAAAGTTTAAAAAAGTCAAATCAAGTATTTTCTTCCAACATTTTCAGGCATTTTTAAGGACAAGGCTGTATATAAAATGGAGACATCAAATCAGAACTAGAGGTAGATAGTCAGTTCCACAGTTAAACATGGGCAATAGGACCCTCCTGGTGGTTAGAACAATGTTTTAAAGCTTGGGTAATGCAGGTATGACTCCTTACTGATACAGAATTGCTAAGGACCTTTTATACCAGTACCTCATAGTTTTTGGGGGAGCACAAAGATGTAAGTGAAAAGGCAAGGGCTTCTAATTTGTTGATGAAGAGCACTAGAACTATTTAGGATTTACAAAGCACCAATATATGAAATTCGACAAACACTCTCCAGGGTAGCAAAGGATAAAGATCATGAAGTGTTGGAGTATCTGGAAAAGTGGCAAACGTTGCACCAGTATTGCATTAACTCCTCTGACATGCTGTCCACCTCCCCAGGCACGAAATAAAGTGTTCTTCCTTCAGTGGATCTTTCCCTATGTAATAACACTCCCTCTGTGCAGCTCCAAGCACAGGGCAAAAAAGGCTGCTAACAAGAAGAGTTTCTTCAGGTGTACCATTGGTCTTCAACATTTCAGTGGACATCTTAGATATTATTAAAATAATAAACAAAAGAAACCAAAAAGAATCAAAACCTTTTGTTCTAGCAGTGATGCATTTCAAGTTCGACACCCTAATAAGAGTGGTTCACTACTTTCATTACTTTTAAGATCTTGGACATGTCAAAGGAGAGCAACAAACACAGCTTAAAATGGCACTCCCAGCCAAATGCTCCATCACTTGAGCCACAAACTATCTTATTTTCTGTTTTGAGCTGTGTCAGTATATAACTGATTGAGACAAGCATTCAGTTATTTCAAACTACTCAAATACCATTTAATTTAGGTAACTCTGCTTTCAATTAGCTGCACTCGGTTCTTTCATTCTGACATTACAATACCAGGAAA
Source organism: Cephalopterus ornatus (assembly GCA_013396775.1). Lineage (NCBI taxonomy): Eukaryota > Metazoa > Chordata > Aves > Passeriformes > Cotingidae > Cephalopterus > Cephalopterus ornatus. Next base: position 25,967 of record VZRE01007488.1, on the reverse strand, counting down.
ATAACATGAGTTAATATTACTGCAGTTCTAGTAAAAAAATATACATATGTTTTAAGTAATAAAATGTGGAACTGAAATCAAGCTTTTCCTTTTAATTTGTATATGAGTTCAATTAAAAGCAATACCTCCTAAATCACAAGCAGATTTAAACCGTGAGAGATCAAATGCCGTTGCCACGTCTCTTGCTGTCAGGTGAGCAATGCTGTGCATGGCAGCCATAAAACATTGCTTTCCCTCCTGGCTGTGATAATAGTCCTAAAAAGGAAAAGAAAAAAAGAAATTGATTCTCATTATTTATCTAAAACTATGTACAACCAAGACAGTAGGTGCACACTGTGAACATTAGAATTCTAAAAATAAAAGATCAGTTAAAAGTGCCACTGAAGAGTTGCTCATGAAAGCCCTTTGTTGTTTTACTGTAGTGAAAAGCAGATTTTTGCATGCCCTCAAGAATCCTGATCACAGACATCTTTTGCAGTGTGTCTCATCACACAAACTTCTCTGGTTTGAACTGTGTCTTGGTGAACTCCCAAAGGCTGTTAAATTCAACACTTCTACCCGTGGGAGCAGGGGCATCATAGCAGGAAAAAAGTAATCTGAAAAGTACCTTTTAAATAAGTAGTGTGTCTTTCACGTACATTTAGTAACACATTTGTTCCACAGCAAGATGTCTCCAGACTTTAAACTGTTTGAAAGGGCAGATTTAGGAGACTGAAAGACAGCCTCAGGTGTTCCTTCTTGACATACTCACAAACTGCTTTCATTTAATTTTGACATTTATTCTCCCATGATGGGAAAATAATCATGTAAATCACCAGATAATGTAAATCATAAACATTAAAGCTCATACAATTTTTTGTTTGTTTGTTTTGTTTTTTTTGTTTTTGTTTTTAATTAGAGAAGAAGCAAGCATTCAGTACTAAAATCTCATTACATGATCCATATGCATGAATCCCTTTATGTCTCACTTTCATACAGATTTCACCAGTTATGGCTGGTTTTGTGGCTACAGTGGAATACAAGAATCTCCAGGCTGTGGTGTGCACAGTGCCATGGGCAGCTCATATAGTTCTGCTCACACACACTATCCTGTACACATAGGGAGCCCAGGTCCAGACTGGGCATAGGCATCACTCAAGCGAAAGCAAGTTGGTAATCCAGGTGTGTAACAAAGGATGAGATCTAGTTCACATTCATTAAACCACTTAATTAGTATATAAATTTAGGCATCTACTGCAGCAGCTATCCTAAAGCAAAGTATATTAACTCCCTTTAAAGGGTCCACTGAATGACTCCTAAAGGTGTTTCTGTCCACCAGTAATGTAAATACTAACATTAGGTTAACAAGACCTTCCTAAGTGTCCAAAAGCTCTTATCTCCTTCCATCATGAGGGATGTAGATATCTCCTTTAGGAGACTGGTTTCATCACCATCTAGAAGAACCTCAGGATGTAGCCTGAAGTACACAATTTAAGCCAGTGCTGCTGTAAGAGTTGAACTCCTGACATTCTCCTGCTCACACTACCAGCTCTCTCCTTAAACAGGCACAAATATTTATGCCTCTCTGCCTGCTTCACCAGATGGGTAACTGACGGGTTAGGCTAATTATAACCCTAAGTGCTTCTCCAGTCTGAACACATCCACCTGGGCTAGTATTGGAAAAGGAATGCCAGAGAGATGAAAACAGTTGGTGGAAAGGATTACAATTTTATCAGCAACGTATGGCAGCTTGAAGCATATACAAAACTCCAACATAAAGGAGATCAGATCCCTTCTCCATTGCATTGACAGGAAACAGCTTTGACTCCAGTCACAACAGCCTAAATGGGATGCACATCACTATCAAGTGACTGGCATCCAATATGGAAGGAGTGCATGTGTGATAAGGTACTAATTGGTTTTATAAAAAGGACACAAACGTAAATTAAATAGGCCTAGAGGTTGTTCTGTGAGTGTATCTATGGCATGGGCAACACTTCAGACACAATTTTTGTCACCACTTGAATTTCCCAATATGTTCTGTAACTGCGCTACCACTTCATAGCCTAAAGTTGAAGGGAACAGAAGCCTGGGACTCATGAGTTGCATTGTCTTTCTACCATTTCTGAGACTGACAAACTTCCTTAGACAGCGCAGTCTCCATCTGCCTCTAGATCAGTTCTGACTTTGATACTTATGAGTCTTTATTACCTTAAATAAATCCTCTGCTTTCTTTCCAAAGGCTCTATGGTTCTGCCTGCTGCCTTCTTTGACAGCAGACTCCAAGTTTGTAAAGAGAGGCCAAAGGTGATCATTAGAGTGAATAATGTAGCCATGAAGCGAGTATTCACCATCTGAGGTCAGGAAGGTATTTGCCGAGTCCGTATTACTGTAACCTTAGGGGAAGAAAACAATTGTAACCAGCTTTGTTTCAGTACTTTACAACTGTCACTTAAAATCTGAAGGCATGTTTTCCTGCACAGCTGTTAAATAGCTAGCAAATCCTGACCTTAGGATTTATTTATAGAAATTTTGCACGAAAAGTAAAGAATTTCTAAACTCTTGTCATTCTGAAAGGAGCAAGTACTTAGTTCCTGAAAAGAATTTAGATGCTGGAAAATACAGACACACACTAACTTATTATTTTTATTTTAAATGTGAGTACCTCAGATACCTAATATTCAAGGGAAAGCATTAGAACTTCCTCATCCTTGATTGCATTTCTGTTTAGATTATGGCTTCTTCCCTAAATTCAAGCTTTCTCCAGAATGTTTTGCCTTTGTCTTGACCTTTAACAGAGTTAAAAAACTCCTTTACTTCCTTTTCTTGGCACTCAACCATTTCAAGTCTTACTTTATAAATGATATACATGGAAACTTAGAAATACATAGTGTGGACTGAAAAAGTTATTCCTAATACTGACTTCCTCACCTACATAGACTTTCAAGGACTATTACAGTTAGGGGAACTAAAATTTACGTTGTTGTTCATGAAGGGACACATTCCAGAGCTCTCATTAAAATCCTGATTCTCTGCTGAAGACTGACTACACTGCTGTGGCAGGAAATGGAATTTGACCATTAATTTAGATAGAAACATAAAAGTCTTTTCCACCAAAGTGCTTATAAGATTACCAAGTCCAATCTTTAACCCAGCACTGTCAAATCCACCACTAAACTATGTCCCCAAGTGCCACATCTACGTGCCTTTTAAATACCTCCAGGGGTGGTGACTCAACCACTTCCCTGGGCAGTCTGTTCCAATGCTTGACAACTCTTTCAGAGAATAAATTTTTCCTAATATTAAATTTAAATCTCCTCCAGCACAATGAGGCCATTTCCTCTTACCCTGTTGCTTGTTACTTGTGATAAAAGACCAACTCTGACCTCGCTACAATTTCCTTTCAGATGGCTGTAGAGAGTGATAGGGCCTCCACTAAGCCTCCTTTTCTCCAGGTTAAACAACCCCAGCTCCCTCAGCCACTTCTCATAAGATCTGTACTCCAGACCCTTCACCAGCTCTGTTACCTTTGTCTAGACACACTGCAGCACCTCAGTGCCCTTCTTGTCATGACGGGCTCAAAAGTGAACGCAGAATTCGCGGTGCAGCCTCACCAGTGCTAATTCAAGGGGATGATCCCTGCCCTGGTCCTGCTGGCCACACTATTTCTGATACAAGCCAGGAAACCACTGGCCTTCTTGGCCATCTGGGCACACTGCTGGCTCATATCTATCTGCTGTTTGATAAGCACCCCCAGGTCCTTTTCCAGTAGGCAGCTTTCCAGCCACTCTTTCCCCCGCCTGTAGTACTGCAGGGGGTTGTGACCCAAGAGCAGATGACACATCTGGGCTATTACACTGCTCCCTGCGACTGTCCATATAACTTTTTCTTAGACACTCGGTCAGTACTATGTGCAGAGAGAAAACACAATCTAAGGTTTCCACAAAGGACACCTGAGTGTGTTTGTTGCATAAAGCCTGCCCCAACATGGACCAATTCCAGCTACTGATAATGAAAGCAAAGGAGCAATATCCATTCCCCTTTCCCCCAAATCCAAGTTACCCACAATATCAGGTTAGACCCGTAACCTTCAAAGCATCTCATCTGGTCTTTCAGTTATATGATTCGCAGTTGCAGGGAGGATAAATTAGTCACCTTGTGGTGTCTTCTCCAGTAATCCAAGAGCGGCACATGCATCAAGGAGTCTTTCTGTTCCACACACAGAGGTTCCAATTTCATTTGCAATATCCACAGCCTTCAATGGACCTTTATGTTTCAGATGATCAAATATCTTCAGCTTAGAGGCTACAAGCAGAGCCTACATATTGGTAAAAAAATTGTTATAGTGTGCCGAGTTTAAAAGGCTGCAAACAAGAAACAAAAGAATCTGCCTACAATTATTCTATAAACTACTGTTCTTAAAAGTGCAATGCAATTTAACAAACTCCTAAAAATTGCTTCTTTCCCTCTCAGGGGGTTTCAGTATCTTAGCCAATAATAGATTTCTTAGCAGAAGTGTTTAGGAGAGAAGGGAACTCAAAATATTCTGGGATGCAGCTTACAGATTTTGCATGAAGACCACTTCTTTATTCAGATATTTAGCATACCCCCATGTATAAGACTGTTCCATAAGGTCAAACATTCTTAAGTGTATGAACCAATACCAAAAGATCAAATTAAATTTGATTTACCCAAAACACACAGAACTGAAACTCTCTACTACAACAGTGTAACAGATTCAGTTGCTATAATACGGGTCCTTGTTTTACTAAAATTAAGGAAAAAACCCAACTTCCCGGCACAGCTGCACTACATCGCAATACGATACATACATATGGAATGGGCACAAGAGAACAGATAGTGCCTGATGGTGAAAAAAAGCCCATGAGCAATAGTGGTCTAAGTTGAAAACCTCAGCTGAACTTGTAAAGATATCCTACCAAACCAGAGAGGAAAGTTAATGAGATGTAATAATAAATACCTCTTCATTTGAAATTTGCAATTTTGCAGTTTCAGGATTCTGAAGTAGTTAAAACACCTAAAACCAAGGAATTTATGTAGTGCTCAAGAGTGACAGCACACAGCAATTGCAGAATGCATTTCTTTGCAACTGCAAGCAACTATAATGTACTTAAAAATTAAAGATAATCAAGGAAATGGATTGACCTTCTGCTTGATAAAAATTAAATGGAGAAAACTATTAACTTCCCTCTATTACCCCTCAAATTCATCATATCTTTAGTTCCAAGTTTGCATTTCATTGCCACATTAGCACATTTTTTCACCTTTTCCTAAAGCACAAGTGACTTGATGGAGATCAGTGATCTATTAGAATGATCACTGTTCATTTCTTCTTCCCCTTCTTCACTATTGTCTTCACTACACTGGAACTGAGTAGAAAACCTGGGGTACTTAAAATGTCCAGCTACACATTTCTCAACATGCTTGGCTGCTACACAGAGCATGTAATTTTGTTCATGAGCTCTTATGAGTATGCCACCATCAGATACAGCATGGATATTACCAGTTAAACACATCTGTAACATGAAATAGGTTGTTAAAAATAATATTCTTAAGAGGCAATAAAAAAATTAAGGTCTCCCCAGAATTCTAACGTGAAGTCAGAAAGGAAATATAATATATACAATTCTTGTCACAGTTCTAAGTCAGGTAAGTTAGCCATATTAAATGCTTTCTTTGCAGAGTATATAAATTCCAGCTTGGTTGTGCTCTTCTGATCAGCTTAAGAAAAAAAAACAAAACAAAACAAACCCACAAAACTTCTTTTCCCTCTCAGCTCAAGAGAGAAAATTATCAAATGGGTAACTGAAATTTCACAGAACAGACAGAACAGATAAAAGCAAATACAAAAAACCGACATAACAACATTTCAGCTTTCTTAGACTCTCTAGAACTTCAGTGGTCCTTTTTTTCTAATTATTAATACATTCTTACCCCAGCTCAAGTATTTCATATTACCTGGTACATATTGAAACCTAATGAAACAATTGTATCAGACAGCAATGTAATGAGTAGTCTTATTTTTTCACTTACCTTTGAAGCCCTAAAACCATCCATCAGCTCTAGAATTTTAGATGGAACTTTTGGTGCTCTTTGTGACACTCCATTCTGATTTTCCAAAGGTACTGTAAAACCAGTTCTGACACCAGAACTGTTTTCAGAAGTGTAAACAGCTCCTGAGGAATGCATCCCACTGCTGTCCAACTTACTGGCACCTTTGTGCTCTGTGAAATTTGAAGATTCACTTTCTCCATCACTCAGGTTCTCAAAAGTCTCCACAGAAGGGATAGAGTCATATTTTTTATGTTGCACGTTATTCTTAGAGGGCGGATAGTACAATTCTGCTAGCTTTTTGCAGAAGTGATTCAGAGGAAATCCCACCACATTCAAGAAGTCTCCATGGACATACTCAACTAACATTCCACCAAGGGCCTGGATACCATATCCACCTGCTTTGTCCCTGGGGAAGAGAAAGCAAAACCAACATATATCTAATTAGGGTTAAGAGCAAAGGTAACACAGAACACAAAAAATCCACCAGTACTGCAGAAGCTGGAATAAAGATTATATAATACATAATATTATATATAATAGTGTACTCAAGTTACAGGCAGATTAAATCTACTAGCTAGGCTCAACACTTCCATTTATAAATCACAAGATAAATATAAGGATCAGTATTTTTGCTAATGGTGAGTAGCCAAAGGTCTTTATGCTTCAAACAGCCCAATGCCACAGTCACCTAAGCAGGAGGTAACACTGGCTGACTGCAGTCAGATTGTGTCGCCACAGGTTATCCAGCATTCCCCAAGACCTGGCTACCAAGAAAGTAATAGCAAGAGTCACTGAGACCGTCACTGCCACTGGATCACTTAGATCCATGCTGACCCTCACCCTATTGCACAAGGGTGAAAAGCCTTTAGGAATATGTTAGGTCCCAAAGAAGCTCACAATGAAGACAGCATCTTAGAACTAAAATGACTGTAGAATGCATCTTGCAGTTCTCATATCACAGCAATACCTAAAATGAGGATCGCGAAGACAAGACTGTTGTGAAGGAGCAACCTATTCAAACAAATTCCACTACATTCCATTCACCCCTATCCAACTCCTGCACAACCATCCAAGATAAGAGTAGAATTGTGGTTCACGACACTGTGCTCTTAGATGTCATGATAATGCTGGTAATTTGGCACAGGAATGTACGTGCACAGAAAGTAACCTTGGAAATCTGATTTGTCTTTAGGTGTAATTATGCAAACTCCACAATGTGGAATGGAAACACATACAGGCAGATAAGCTGCAATAGACCCAACAATTTTACTACTTGCATAGAAGGAAGAAGGCAGTTAAAAGTATGTTTCCTACATAACAGCAGAATCTGAAAGCTTACATCAGCAAGCTGTGAAACCAAAGGTCAGTCACTCTCAGATCTATTAACTTAAGGTAGCACGGAATTACACACACTGCTTGTGAAAGCAGGTTACTACACAACGAGTAATTGCAAGATTTGATTAGAAACAGCTCTTTACATTTTTAGAACTTATTTCCAGATTCCCTACTAGTCCCCTAAAAAAACCCCAGAGGAATCGGTATCGCAGCAAATGAGATTTTTGAATTGCTACAAATTGGGGAACAGGGATATTCCCTTTATCTTGCATTTTAAGCACCACTGTATACCTTCGTCATTGTTTAAATTATTCTTTTATAACATTCTTAAGACTTACACCAACTAAATTAGGAATATTATAATGACTAAAATGTCTTTTCATTTTTAAATGAAGTCACAGACCAGTAGGGTGAAGTCATTTTGGTATATGCTCACAGGGAGGCAAAAAACGTGACCATCAAAAGCAGTGGTATCATATTCCAGCAAGACCATTAACACAACTGGCCACATATTATTTATTTTTCTACATGACTTTATATTCTGAGTAGGACATTTACATTCTACATTTTATTACTTCACAGTTAAGTATGAAACTGTAAAGTTCCACCCTCTGTAATCACCTCTTTCCCAGAGCGCAGTAGCATCCTTTGGTTTCAGTGCCACCAATAGAAGAGCTACCAAAAAACACGCAGGATCCTCACACTGGAAGTTGCGAGGAGAGAAACTTGTTCACAAGGGAAAGATTACAAAATAAAAAGCTGGGTCAAAGAGGCTGGCAGAAACTAAGTCTACTCACTACACAAGCCTAAAACAGTTAGAACTACTGTGGTCCAGCCTTCTTTCTACAGTGAGCCAGAAAAGAAGAAAGACCCAAAGACACTAAATTTAGCAGTTCTTTCACAGAGTCAGAACAAATGCTTCCTATTCTCAATTTTATAAACTAAGATTAATTGTCTTCTGCCTCAGAGAGTAATGAAATACATTTTCTGAAACTTTGGTCCTTGAGAAACCCTTGCTGTCACACGCCCTTTTTAGCAGAACTAACAGAATGACCCAGTGCTGCTCATGAGCCATTCTGTTGCAAAGCACTGCCAAATTACATCTTCTTTCAGCGGAATTAGTCAAAATATTCCCAAACAATTTTCAACCTGACATTCTTCCTAAAAATCCATGGTCATTTCTGTTCCAAACTACTACTTTATGATGCATGCATGCTAAAGATCACCTTTCAAAAAACTACCCAGGAATTTCTGTTACAAGCTGCAGTCTTGCCAAAACATTCTTCTCTGCATAATCCAATTTAGCATCAGTCTATTCAATAAGCTGAGAACCTTCCATGCTCAGAAAGTATGCCTCATTTACAAATAAGCACTGAAATAAATCCAAAGTCTACACTGGTTTCTCTTTCTCCAGTAAAACATGACTGTATTGTTTTATAGCACAAGTGAGTTTAAAAACCAGTACAGTTTATATCCTTACATGGTCAGAATTCAAATTACAGAGACTAGAGGTCATCTCAGACCACCTGATATGCAGTCCATAGTGTAACTACACCTTCACTAGGCTTCAGCTAATACAAAGGAAAGGCAAATTCCTTAAAGTCACAAACGTTCCCTTGTTGTTTCCAAATAAATACCTTTTTTTTTTTTTTTAGCAGTCTAATAAACTTCATCTTTGGAGTAGTAGTTAGGCATTCTGTTCTCATCCTGTTTCTTCTGTGGAATTCCTGTTGTCCAGTATATTGTCTTTGTATATGTTGTCTCCATATATAAGTAACTAGTATATTACAAGGGTAGCAGCAACACAAGCTAAAGGACAATTATGGCTTAGGAACATATGTAAATTGTATTGTCTCAGGTATTGAAGATCCCTGAATGCATCTGCTAACAGAGAAGTAATTGTATATTGCATGAGTGCTTGCTCTAACCCAGAGTATTTCCAGTCTTCACCTCTCAAATTCATTAGGTTCTAAAAAGGTATCTCATTTTCCCTGGAGAAGTGACAGCTCTAGAGAATAACAAGAGAATACTCATCTTGCATCACACATGCTATCATTTATCATACATATACAGCAATATTTCACAGGAAAAAACACTTCATGATGGTGGCTTAATAACATACCCTAAGACCTATTCTGCAATGTCACGAGATACCATCAGGGTGTTACTTACATTGGCTCCCCACTATGAATGTACTCCCATAGGAGCTCTTCAGACAGCTCAGAAAATTTTACTTTAGTCTCTTCATAGAAATCAGTGATTTCCATCTCTAGCTTACTGTCTACAGAAAAGAAAAGAAACAGGAATTGTAATTTAGAGAGCATAACATCTAAGTTTTATTTGGTAATCATTCAACAATTTTGCTTGGGGAAAAAAATTAAAGATACTACATAGATGTATGGCATGACTAGTAACATTCTTGAGGGATAGTAGACTCATAACTTCCCCAAAAGCTTGCACTTCCAAGCTCTGCAGCCCTGTCTTGGGGCTAACAGACTGCTCTCCCTGTATGGGATATGTTCTTTAACAATGCTTATACAGAACTATTTATGGACTGCTGGCACATATATCTGGAACTGGGTACAAAGAAGGCTATGACCAGTCTTTCAACTTTATGACTGTTTTCAAAGCAAACAGTCTTAACAACACATCATAGATCAATATGTAGCTGTCAAAAAAGTGGGAAGGTGCAGCTGCACCTGCACTGCAGACTCAGGCATCCAGCAATCCCATCAATAATCACCACTGACATTTTCCTATCATCTCTCAAGAAATGACAAGATTATTTCAGACCGCTGTATCTAGAAGTGATTGACGGAAGTGCAATAAAGTACTGCACACGTGGATACAGACCCTGCTGCACCTGGTACACTGAATCTGGCATAGTTCCAGGCAAAGGCTTTTCCAAAACATGTTCAAAAGTAAACAGCCTTGCACAAATGCGTGTGCACATTACAGGGTATTAGTTCTCTCTGCTCTTTTCTACAAACACCAAAGTCAGCATCTCCTGTTAACCACTGCCTTCGCAGGAGTATGAGATTCACAGTACAGACCAAGGGGAGAATACTAACCAACTTCTAACGGTGTTAGTGTGGGAAAAAATCCAAACATTTAATGAACCAAATGAAATAAGAAAATTGTTGCATGTGAAGACAGATTACTACATCTTTCAGTATTGATAAGAAAACCCAATCAGCTCAAGATAAAAACTTCATCTGTAATATATATGTGGTACTTAACAAAAGCATTTTAACTATAAAATAAAACTAGAAAATTCTTCCACTGATTGCATCACTTGGAGAAGATTTACAGTATTTTTATTCATCTGAATATGATGAGGCTTAAATTTGCAAACATCAAATGAGATGTGCTGTTATAGCATCAGTACTACAGTTGTGTGCGCTTTAACTTTCTTCCTACAGTAACAATTAAAGGTAATATTATTATTGCTGGATTGCTCCCAGGAACCCCTTGATAATGTATTTTATTTCTTTTGTAGCAGGTCTCTTTTTACTGTACTGGCATATTAGTAAGAGTACTGGGTTACTGATTTTATTTCTACTTTACAAGAGTTAAGAGCAATCACTCCAGAAAATATTAAAAACTGTAAATAATTTAATCTACAGAAAGACTATGTTGAGTGAAATGTTGGAAAAATGATCCCTGCAAAAGCTCTACAAAAGGAATATTGGCATAATTATTAGACAATGCTCCTCAAACACTGCTAAAATTATATTAATGGTACAGTTCACATAAAAACGACTCGCTTACTCTATAAATTATCTGATAAGGAACACTGAGGTACTGCTCCCTACAGTTCCTTAACAGTCTGAGCCATTAAGCCATTACTCTATTCATGCCCTAAAAGTGGCTCTGAAGTTTCCCTTATTTACTGAAAACTGAAGTAACTACAGATACAGCAATCACTTGTATTCATCAGCCAGTGTAAAGAGAACACAGGAATCAAGTCAATATGGATCAGTTTGTGCTCAGTCCCACAGCTGATAGTGCTTTACTTTGAATTTCATTCAGAATATTCCCACAATTTACACTGGTCTTTCAATTAGTCTCATAGCTTTCAGAGACAGTATTTCTAAAGTCTATAGTATTTTGTAATCCTCCTTCCTGTGTGAAAACTCAATATTGCAAGAAGATTGGCTTTTGTGGGGAGGTTTTAATTTATATTTTGATAAGGTAATTCTTGAGCAGAAAACCAATTCAGACTGTATATGAAACATTTTCATCCCTTTTTCTTTTTTTTCCACTTGTACAAGTCATTATGAGAATAACTTCTAACGCAAATACTGTGTTCTAATAAGATGATACACATACCTTTACTGCGGCAATGTATAATAGCCACTCCTGTGAAGACACTGTGCTCTTTCCCATTCAACCTGTCAGGGAAAAGATGTGCATTAAGCAACAGTCTTATGAAATGTTCTAAATGATTATATTGCTACAGCCTGAGAAACAGACCATTATATTAATATACCACTCAGTGGGTCTGACATGCATCTTAAATATATTTTATTTTAATCATTTCAATATAGGTGAAAAGACACTGGTAAAACAAAACAAACCAACCAAAACAAAACCACTATCAAAAGCTTCAGTTACTTCAAGTCTCCAAAATATCACTTGCACTGTACTAGAAAAGTAGTCCATGGTATCAGTTTATTCACTGTGTATCAGGAAAGTGACTATTTCAAATGCACTAGAAAAGACCAGTTGGCACAAATACTACTTTTACAGCCATCTTCACTGCAAGCTGGCAGTAAATACCTAGATGATGCAACTTAGACTAAGCAAGTGATAGGGAACTAGAGCGTATGTTCTCATTTTATCCAAATTGGCCGCCAGGGATCCCACGGCAAGGCAGAGATTAGAGGAAGAGAACCCAAATTCCCTTACTCCTCACTCCCTTGTAGTGGCTCTGGAGTGCCCCGCTGTGGCTGATTAGTTTTGAGGACTTCGATAATCTACGGTGACAGCAATAGAAGTATAATAAATAGCAAGAGAATGTGAATCTTTGAAGACGCTATTTAAGGAATAGCCTCAATGATTAGCCAGGACATTTTTGGATGTGATCAGAAGCAACTCACACTCTTTCTGTCCCCCAAAGATTCCACACTGAATTGTAAGATGAAACAGTGTATGCAAATTTTCATCTGACACCTTTGATACATGCAAAGACGTATCATCTTGACTGTATTTTTCCTGGAGTTCTAAAAAGCTAAATATTACACGCATTTTATATTGATTGACCCAAACTTACAACAAAAAAACCAAAACAAAACCCAAAAGATTTGCATATGGTAGAAGTAGATTAGGCTCTGGAGAAAAAAAACACCCACCCCACCCCCCCTCC
>VZRE01007486.1:172036-192499 GCA_013396775.1 Cephalopterus ornatus | reverse complement strand
TATCGATGCGGCACCGCCGCCCGCAGCCACAACCTGCGGCCGTGACGCCGCCGGCAGCCGGAGGGACGAGGCTTTGCCCGGCGCCCAGGTAGGGGCTGCCCGCGCCCCCCGGGCGGGCGCAGCGGGGAGGGAGCGACAGGGAGATGGGATCGCCCGAGGGAGCCGGGAGGAGCCTGAGCGGAGCCGTGGGGTGGGCACCCGTGGGGAGCCGCGGGGCGGAGAGGAGCCGGGGAGGACCCGGGGGAGCCCCCGCCCCGCTGTCCCCCGTCCCCGGGCCGGAGGATGCTCAGAATTCCCGGACAGCGCCTTCCCGCCGCCTCCCACGGGGCCGAGAGGTCTGTGGGGCCGCGGGCAGAGCCGCGGCGGCACAAGGGCGGCCGAGGGGAGCCCTGGCCGGGCTCTGCTTCCCTCGGCGCACCGGGACTGTGAGGCCGCCCGGGTCAGCAGGGGCCGGGGTAGGGGGAATTTGATTCTGTCTGCGAGGGGGTGGCAGGCCAGGGGCGGGAGGGTCCTCTGTGCCACCGGTGTGACATTAACGCGCACCATCTTCAGCCACTGCCGCGCTGAAGCCGAGCAGCAGCACGCTTGGGCTGGTTGGCCTCAAGAGGAAACCACGGTTTGGTTCTGTGAACCCTGGGTGCTGCTCATGGCCGTCCAGGCTGGGAGCAGCAGTGACCATCTTTGTCTGGAGGCTTCTTGTGCTGCCGTCTGATGCTCAGACAGGTACCAGGCTGGAAACTTAACAGTCGTCGTCGTTCATGCAAATCTTGTGCCCCGAAGTTCAACCGAGAAGCCAGAAAAGCGCTGGACTAGCCGGTGAGGAGGCGAGCACTTCTGCTTTGGCCATCTGGTACTTCCTCGTCTGGGCAGGGATGGTGGTGTGGTTGTGATCATGACTCTGTGTGAAAATTACCCCTCTCTTGAGCAAGCCATAGCGTTTCAAAAGGGTTAGTGGTGAAATAGAGGAAATAAGACAGAGCAGCCCTGGCTGCATGGTTTACATACCTGGCTGTATGGTTTAGAGCAGAGTTACCCTTGTGCCATTTTAAAATGAACTCTTATCCCTAATACATGTGACCTGAAAAGTCTTGACCAGTATGTTAATCCAGTGTTTTGTTGAGTGTGCGATGAAAGGAGTAGAAAGGCTGGTTTTTTCACTCAAAGAAAACCCCACATCTGCACCTCAAACTGAGAAGTGCTTTGAAGAGATGTGGGATTTTGGTGGAAGTGCAACATCCTCTTTGTTTCAGGGCTTGACTGAAATCAAGCCTGGCAATGGCTGCTGCCTGTTCTATTTCAAGGAGGCCAGTACTGACGCTGCAGGGAGAGCAAGGAGTGTTCCCAGTGCCTACCTGAGCTCTGAGGGACCCTCCTGGATGCTCACCTGAGGTGATTTTGGTGCTTGATGCCACATGGAAGAGCTGCTCAGGTTCATCTTGCCTTAGCGAGAGGCAGTGCTTCGCTTCAGGGCTCCTCCTGCGTTCCCACTCAGCAGGGACTGGGAGCTGGTGCCTATCCAGGCAGTGGGATGTTCTCCAGCTGCTGTTGCAGGCAGCAGTCCCTACCTGCTGCTTCAAGCGTTGCTCAGGCCAGAGGCCTTGTCGTTCTCTTCTCTGACAGTTGCCACCACTTGCTCTCCCAGGATCAGTGATGTGATTCCCTCCACAGCTCAGCAGGAGTCCCCCTGGCATGAAGGAGTTTCTGGGCAGGTGTGAGGCAGTGCTCTGCAGGGAGACTAGGAAGCACTCAGCATCCAGCAGGAACAGTCTTGCCAGCAGGACTTTTAAAGACAATTCCAATAAAGTCCAGAGCATCCGTTTCTCTGACTGGGATCGATAGTTCAGACTGCTCAGCAAGGAGCACGTGCAATGGATATTCAATAATCTGCACGGCACAGCTCAGGCTTGGGGAAAAAATTATTAGGCCTCATTCTGTGCCTCTAAATGTGAGTGTGCCCAGCAAGGGCAGTGGGAGAAGCTGATGCACTGGAGGTAGTTAAAAGCTTAATTCCACCTCTGCGTGTGGGAGGACACAGCCACTCGCAACTGCTCTTTTTTTGTACTCAAAGGTATCAGAGGATAAATAGTGGCTCACAAAAATAAAGACTGGTGTTTGAGATACTTCCTGTGCTTGCTGGAGGAGAACAAGGCCAAGAGTATTTTGAAAGTAAAAGCATATTTCCTGTCAAAAACTGCTGAAGTGACATGTGAGATCTTTTCAGAGCTGGAGGCACAGCCACAGTGACTCAGGGCAGCAGTGCTGGCACCTGCAGATGGGGCTGGCTGGGTTGGTGTGAGGCAGAGTGGAGGTCACTGAGCACCAGCGGGTCTAAACTTGCAGATAGGGAACAGGCACAGCATCATGTGCTCCTCTTGCTGCCCTGGGAACAGGAAGAGAGGCTGTGTCCTCTGCCTTCAGACAGCCTCGAGAGCTTGATTAGAGACTACAGGTTGGTTTGCCAGCAGTGTAAGCAGACCTGCCCTGATTGACTAAGTGCATGCTCCAGAGGCTCAGCAGAGAGCCAGTGTGGGTCTCCAGGCTGTCCAAGCAGAGATGCGGTCCCATCGTGGCTATCAGGACTGTTTCTGTAAGCTGAAGGTCATTCCCGCAGCGCTCTCTCAACCCTGACTTAGAAAGGCTTGTCTCTGAGTTAGCTCAGTCCAAGACCTCTCCCCCTAAACTCTCTGGGTTAGGTTTTCCTTTAGTGCCTGCCATGGCTGTGGGCTTGCTTTTCAGCTGAATCGCTGCCCCCACACAGACCTGCACGGTTCCACTGGGAGCTGAATCCAGCTCACTGGCTCCCAGGTGCCTTCTCTCCTCTGCAGCAGCTCAGCTCCGCGGGAGGAGGCGGCTGGGAGCAGAGCTCAGCCCTGGCAGTCTGCTGGAACCCAGCTGCTGGAGCAGGATTTCAAATCTGCAGCCGGGCTGTATCTCACAGTGGGTAGGACGCACTTTGCATGGTGTCTGCAGTTACTCAGCTGTTGGAAACCTTTGTTCTGTGCTGCTCTGTATGGAGCTTGATATAGCTTGGATTTTTTTTTTTTGGTGCCTGAGTTCTATTACTGTCCTTGCTGGGTATATTTTAAAACTCTTCCACCCAGTGTTTTTTCTTTCTTTTTTTTTGGTTCATTTTTGAGCACTGCACATATGAATTTATTCCCTTAAGATCTTTCTAAACCAGAGATGCTCAAACTGAGTGTATATGTGACCTTATGGTAATAGGTGGGATAAGTCTAATAGGTAGCTTTGGTTTTCATTCCCAGCAGTTTTTCACATGGTGCAAACTGCTTTTCTATCAGCAATTTGTATAAAATGTTAGTTTTGCTATCTTTTGCAACAATGCTTTAAGATCTACTGCATGGTATCTAGTGGACAAACTCATTATTACTCAAAGGCTTACTGCATAGAAAGGGAAAAATACCAAATCTTCTGATGACAGCAGAAAACTAGGCATTTTATCTGAGTCTCACTAAGATATTCTTTGTCTCAGCCAGAAATAGGGCCTCTCCAGCCCCCCACATCTGCCTTGTTCCCAGTCTTGAGGTCAAACCTCCTGGCCACAACCCTCTCTATTTAACAAAAACATATAGACACAAGTTGTAATCTGTGCTATGAAAATCTAATCTGTGACCTAATTTGTTGTGATACCATGAAGAACCTGTCAGTAGCAATCACTGTAACCCGTGGCACGGATGCACTGCCGGCTTTCCAAGAGCACTCGCTCGCCGCAGCCCCAGAGGGAGCGGTGTCATGCCGAGTGTCTACGTTTGGGCTCCTCCACTGACAAATCTGGGGAATAATATACAGGCAACTCTCAGATCACTTTTTTTTATGCTCTTAAAATGAAAGTGGTATGAGCAGTCTTACTGTGTGTGGAAGTGAACCTCCTCTTCTGCAGGCATTCCCTGTGGAACAGGCTGGTTTGAAACGTGTGGGAAGGAAAATGAGATGCAATGAAAACTGGACAGTTTTTTCTGTGCAGGCCATAATGGCTGTTTACCTGTTCATTGCTCACTCCCCATGACCACGGCAGCAACTTGGATGCAACCCACTCACTGGGTGAGTGGTTAGAGGAGTGACTTGTCTGAATAATTTCTCACCAGTGGAAGCCGAGGTTGCATGGGCTGATTCTCAGAGGTCAGAACTGGCTGGCTTCTGGTACAGCCTCCTGAGTCAAGTTTGTTGTCCTTTAAGGAGAAAAACAAAGATCTTCTGTGGTATGTTACTGAAACTATAGCACCGCCAATCTTGCTCTGCAAGGCTAGAGAGGGAAGGAAAGGTTTATAGGTCAGAAATACACAAATAATAGTCTGAAAAGTTGGGAATTGTATTCCTAACTCCGTGCACTGCTACATCTGTCAGGGAGAAAACTTAACTGAGGAACTACTGCTCTATCAGAAACAACAGCAGAGCTGGCCTTCCATTTTGATTGTTCTAGAAATAACACTTCTTTTTAATTGTTTTTTTAATATTATCTTTAAAGTGCTTTACTTGAAAGTACTCATTAAAATGTGCAGGGGCATGCCGTCTATTAATAACTGCTAAAATCTGTGTCTGTGTTTAGTGAGACATCTTCAGTCCACTTGGATTTTGAGATCTAGTAACCTAGATCCAGTAAGATGCACGTGCATGGTCTGATGCCTTCCCTGCTCACCCTCATGGGAGCTACCTGTGCTGCTGTTCAGGCATTTGCTCTTCAGACTTTTTTATTTTGAGCCTCCTCTTTATTTTCAGTACTTTGTTCCCTAGCATACATTAGGTGTATGTTACCATAGAATTCTTGCATTCCCATAGTAATTTGTGTGTTCTTTTTTTGTATTTCAGTTCCTTTTATCCACCCTGGGCACTCAGAGCTCAAGTTTCAATGTGCTATTTGTTGGTTTTTGTTCACTCCAGGCTTTTCCCTCCACCCACTCACTTCCTCTCACAAATGTTTCCTCTCTTCACCACTTTTTCACACCCGTTTCTAGCGCAGGGTTGCCTCCTGCAGCGGGCAGGCTCAGCACTTCATGTACTGTTCACCTTTGCAGGAGATGGGGGGCAGATCCATGTGCGAGAGGAGGAGCAGAGGCAGGAGAAGGTGCTTGCACGTGTGGGAGGAAGGGCACAGGGGCGGGGAGAAGGGGTCTGAGTGCAGGTGTAGTTTGGAGCAGGAGGAGCAAGGGCTTGTAATCAGGGTGGGTGTACGGGTGGAGAGAGTGAAGGTAGAGGGGGCAGACGGTTGTATGTCTGCTCGTGATGGGACACAGCACGTCCTCTGTGTGTGCACAGCTGGGAGATTGCAGGGCTGCGGCGCCTGAGGTTTGAGGAAGGTGCATCTCCAGACCACAGGGCAGCCGGGCCAGAGGCTCTTCTCCCTCCCTCAGCCCAGCACAGGCAGGCTGCTCTGCTGCCAAGACTTGCTCTTGGAGCTTAATAGCTCCAAGTTTAAACGTGCAATTTTGTTCTTATTTTTAACAAAAAGGTTTCTCACCTCCCCGTGGACAGCACCAATTTCTTAACCACGCAGAGTGCATCTGGCAGCCTACAACGTGCTAAAAAGAGGGAAAAAAAAGCCCACCATGAAAATAGCATGTCTGTAGTTTTAAATTAGGCAAGAGCTAAAATTAGTAGGAACAGGCCTGTCTGTGGCTGTACAAACCAGCAGAGAATTAACATTCATCAGATGCTGAGCAAGGCAAGCAGAGGTTTGCAGCTCACACTTCCCTCGCCTTGTCCCACTCCTGTCCTTGCAGCTTCGCTTCCCTGCAGGGCTCAGTCAGCAGTTAGCAGAGAGCTGTGCAGATGCCACTAACCTTGTGCCAATACCAGTGCTACTTTCAGCACTGTGAAGTGCTAGCAACAGCCAGTGCATTTTTTACCACACTCCTTTAATTTCTTTGCTCATCTGCTGTGAATGCAGCTTTGGATGCGTCGGGCTAAGGTCACTTGCTGTCAGAGCCCTGGATGTGGCCCGAGTCCCACGCTGGGGACCGGATCCACCCACTGTTTCCTCGGTGAGATAGGAGCCCCCAAGACACTTGTTTCCTCTCCCCAGCTGTGGTTTATTTTCCTCCACTGTAATTGTGTTGCTGTTAACAGGGCTGCAGTAAAAACCAGCCACTGAATTATTCACCTCACTAGAATAACTCTCGGCTGGTTTGGTTCTTTGCAGACTATTTTTCATTTTACGTCCTGCTGTTGTTTTCATTTGCAGCATGACCTGTGCAAACAGGTTTATTGGTGCACGTTAAAACGTGCAATATGCTGGGTGGGAAAGGGTGGAAATTTGCTGGTTGAAGGGAAACTGATATGAAAAAGGGATCTTGAGTTGCTGGGGAAGGGAGTTGCGGGAGGGGTGGTTGAGTTATTTGGCTCTGCTGGTGGAGGTGACATATGGCTGCTCATATTTGGGGGTGGGGGTGATGTGTTTGAGGGAGGGGAGAACAGCAAGAGCCTTCACCTCTCTCCCCCTTTCCCTGGGAACTGCCTGCTAGGCCCTGTGCCCACTGCCAAGAGTTGAACTCCTGGGAGTGAATGTTCTTCCACCCCTAACATATCCAGAGGAATTGGAGGTCACTTGGAAATCAAAATTAAACAATGCCTTAGTAAAGCTTTGAAAAGTTTACTCAAAGGACTGGCGTTGCTCCAGTGCGGTTAAACTGATGACCTCCCTCCCGTAAAATAGTGCAAGAGAGGGCTCTGGTTTGGCTGTCAGCAGCCAGCAGTGGCTGCAGAGCTTCATCCTGGGTGGCAGGGCTGGATGCACGCTCCTCACACCATCCTCCCATTGGAGCAGTGAGAGCTAGACTGCCTCAGGCACATTGCTGCCCAGAAGCCTCTGGCAGGAATTGCACTGGAAGCTTGTGAGGTGCCTGGGCTGTTTCAGGCAAGGGGCAGGGACTACCCCAAAATGAGAACAGCCTTGTGGTTGTTCTCTGGAGGACCACAGCAACCCACAGAAGACCCGGAGGTGGCTTGTTTCCCTGGGCCACATCTCTTTGCACTGCCCTATGGACGGACAACTGGAACCCGTTTCTGTGGGGCTCATCCAGCAGCATGCTCCTGGAAGTGGACAGGGCAGAGTTAGCATCATGGATGATTTACGTTCCCTCCAACTCAGTGTCTTGCCAGAGACACAGGGACACAGAGTAGTGTCAAGGGAGTATCCCTGTGGTCTGCAGACTCCAGGAATGATTTGGGTTTTCATGGTGGTGGGTCTGGACCACTCAACAATACTCAAAGGGCAAAAATAGGAGCCCTATTCCCAAGACTGTTCTGGCAGTCCCAGAACAGAGGAGGGCAGATGCTCCTGCCTGTAAATCCTAACTCCAGCTGAAGGACTTGCTGATGACCAAATACAATCTTCTGTGCATTAGTGGGTCTGTCTGGCATCTTGCTTATGTTGAGGCACTAACAAATATTTACTGTATGTTAGTGTTCTCGTTTTAGTGCTCTTTGAGTGTCACAGATATCCACTGGCAATGGCCTACAGCAATCCATCAAACGAGAATGAAGAAGCCACTCTCATCTCTATTTAAGGGTTGGAACCAAGTTTCTTTTCCAGGATTACTGCCTTGAAAGGAGATGCTTTTAGGAGTGGCTCAAAGTTGCAAATTTTATACCAGGACTTCTTGTGCTCATAATCCACAGCTGATATATCCTGGTTACTGGCATTACTATAATTGCATTTATGAGCAAAACTTGCTTTAGATACACTTGTACCTGTTCCAGGCCGACTGCCCCATTGTGTGCCTGGACATAACATGTGCACAACATCTCTACAATACAATTATGTATTGAGGTATGAATGTACCCAGGACCTTTAGCTGCNCGGTTGTTCAAATAAAAAAAAAAAAAAAAAAAAAAAAAAAAAAGGTCTTTTTTACCTTGTTGAGGTTCTGTTTGGTCTGTCATCTTTTCCTTAAAAAATGAACTACCTGATGTGAGAAGCAGTCAGTGGATGCACTCAGAACTCTTGTTCTGTGCGAAAATGCCATCTGGATGGTGACTCTTCCCTCCCTCATGCCTTTGCATGGGGCTCCCAAGAGATCAGTTAGCTGGTACAGGACCAGTAAATTCATCCCCCTGAAGACTCCTGCAGCATGTCAGTCAGTTTGAGGAAGCAAGAGGGGAGAGTAGGGGCCCAAAAGGAGAATACTGTGCTTGAGTGAGCATGTAGAAGAGGACTGATCCTGATAACCTTGTGTGCTTGCTGATCCAACTGCAGACCAGAGGACTTTCCAGAGCCCTTGGAGAGGACCATCTGATTCAAGGCCACCAGAAAGATCATGGCTTTTCAGCACTTTGCCCAGTGCTGCACAGAGTTGTTCCTCGGCAGTTGTTTTCATAGAGCTGGATACAGTCCTTTTCATGTTGCACAGTGTTTAGGCTTTTCCTCTTCCTCTTAACTCTGTTGGGCACTGTCGTACATGTGTCTGCGAGGGAAGTCATGTTCTCAGTCAGCACCAAATTGGTGTAACTTCCCCTGGGCAGCAGCTCCCAGAAATGCAACCCCTCCTGCACCAGCCCTGCTGAGGAAGGGGAAGGGCAGAGGCTGCTCTGCAGGGGGACTTCGGCAAGGAACTTGCCCTGTGTTTTTTCTCCTCCCCTAGTTCCTCATGCATGAGATGATCAGAGTCCCCATACTCCCCCTGTCATGTGACATTCACCAGCTGGGGTGTCTGCAACAGGGAATGCTCATGTCCACTCAAGAGGAGACACTGGCTTCCTGTGAAATCCCCCTGTGAAGTAATAGCACACACCCCATCCGCATTCCTACCCATGCGTCCAGCATGCCCCAGCCTCTCATCAGCCGTGCTGCTAGGAGACTTTGAGGGGCAGTCAGAAGTGTCCTTGCTGCTGGGGGAAACCAGAGCCAGCCCCTGCCGGCCCTGCCTGCCATTCCCCTCTGTTGGGAGCTGCACCACCTGCTCAAGTACAGGGAGACAGGAGGAAGGTGAGCCACGTTTCTGCCTCTAGTGCCCCGCCTGCAGCCATGGCAGTGACCCCCGAGCCTTGGTCCAAGGGCACGTGGTTGTAGTTCACACCCAGCTGAGACCCAGGAACTTGCCAAGTGATCCTTCCCCACAGTTGCTCCATATCTGCCTTACGCTCTTCTGCAGGATGGAGCTCAGACCAGCACTCAGGTTTTGATGGATTTCATTCAGGTTGGACCTACCAGGAACTCATTATCTGTCAGGCAGTTGTGGATGTGTTCTAAATGTTTGTTTAGATCATCTTTCTCATAGTGTGCTGAATAATTTCTGAGCTGGAAGAGTGGCCAGTGCATTGACCTGGGAACAAGTTAAGCAACCTTCCCTTGGTGTGTTTTTTTTGTTGTTGTTGTTTTGTTTCCTGCACTTGGGCTCCAGTCCTACTATGAATTTCACTGACATCAGTAAAACACTGACAACTCCCCCAGATGGAGCTCAGCAGGATCAGAGCTTTTTAGAGGTGAAACCATATTCAATAGTGCAAAAGACATATTTTCAGAGGTTACTGAAACTCTGTCCCTTATCCCAAAGCCTCCTTTTGCCCTAGACACTATTATTGCAAGTGCAATAGGTGAATTTAGGTTCCAGACCCATGAGAGGATGTACTAGTTAATACAGAGAACTAGAAATTGTCCTTCCTCTCTCTGATGTCACTTTTATCCCTTGAGTGTACAGAGATTAAAAGATAGTTGATGAGCATACTAAACATTCATTGCACATTTCTCTTCCAGTATCCAGCTGACCTCAAATCTAGAATGAAACGAATTTGCATTTGTTTCTAAAAGTGTCTCATTTTGTGAATCAAAATGTCAACACATTTGAAAATGGTCCCACATGAGACATCTGTATCTCTTGGAGTTTAAATTGCTGGATCAATGTCTCATTAGTACTAAGGGTGTTTAAAGGACAAATTCTCTGCCTACTGCAGAGAAAATTTACCCCGAGGTATGACATTTCACTTGCCTCTGAGTATAAGATTGTTGAATATAATGGACCAGAATAGCAAGATTTGCACATGCTGGTTAACAAAAGCGGGTGAGCAGCAGATCCCGTTACAGAAAACCTTTCCTCTTTTTTTCTCTCTCCTCATTTTTCAGCCATTAAAACTTGCATGCTCTTTGTAATTTATACTACTGCGCTATTCAGAAGCCTATGGCTGAATTTGGGCACAGTTTAGTCGTGTACCATAGGAGTGGATAGAGAGCCCTGAAGAGCTTCTACTCAAAAGGGCATGAGGAAATGAGAGCACCAGGGTACATCCAAGGTCTTGCAGCACAAAGCCTGGCTCCAGCTTCACCAGTTCCTGCACTGGACCACAGACCTATGAGCCCCATCACAGGCCCTTCTGGTGGCAGCTCTGCTGAGGGACAGGGCTGTGCCACAGCTTGTCTCTGCCCCTCAGCGTGGCTTTGTCCTGAGGGAGCAGGAGGACAGTTGGCAAGTCTCGACCCCCTCCTCCTCAAATGAAAAATAGAGGCAACTGGGCTGAGCTATCAGCAAAATAAAGCACTGCAAATAATCTGAACCCAGGGGCATGGTGAACCTGAGCCTGTGCTGAGACATGTTTACCCGAGGAGGTGCCAACATAACCGAGGAGAACATACCATAAAATTGCACCATACTGTCCCTCCCTTGCGCTATCACGGAAACCAGATGCCAGGATGGAAAAGCACCAGGAGATGAATAAAAAAAGCGTCCAGTGTCAGAGAGCCCTCCTCAGCCCTACCTTCTGCTGCAGGCCATCTATGCTTCCCAGCATTCCCTGGTCTCCTGCCAATTCCCATCAACAGCTGTGGTTTGTGCTTGTAATGCTCAGCATTTGTCCCCCCTTACTCCTAGCAGACTTGCACCAAAGCTGTATGTGCAGCATGCAGCAGTTTGGGAGTCCCAGGACGCCCAGAGCTGGCCTCCAAGCATGAAATCAAATCCTTCTTTACTCCTTTATCTTCCCCAAGGTCTGAGACATTGCAAATGTGGGTTTGTAAGGTTTCTGGGCTCTTCAGATGGAGGTTGCGAAGAAAGGTTATGTAACACAGTGCTTTGCAATACATCATTTTCTTTCTTTTAAAGAACAGGAAAGTGCCAGCAGTAAATCTAAAGCTGGATTGCGAGCCCAGAAGCCAGCTTACTGCATTTTGCAGATAAAGTGTTCTTGACTCCACCATGCTTATTCCAATTTCTGTTTCTGTGTATTGCTGTTGAGACTGCAAGTTTGGGTAGGAGCGGCTCCAAGATGTAAGCAAGTGTCTGTTAGGAATCTC
Source organism: Cephalopterus ornatus (assembly GCA_013396775.1). NCBI lineage: Eukaryota > Metazoa > Chordata > Aves > Passeriformes > Cotingidae > Cephalopterus > Cephalopterus ornatus. The sequence continues at coordinate 181,263 of VZRE01007486.1, read as the reverse complement.
ACTCCCTGTTTCAGGAGGCCCCAGAAGTTCATTAGATGTTTAATAGCTTCCAGTCACTGCTGTGCTGGATGGACCTGAACTGGTGACCGAGGGGGAAAGGTTCTCTCACACATTTACTAACCCTGAGGCATCTGTTCCCCAGACACGAATTTGTCTCATTCCCCTAAACCACTGATGATCTGCCCTGAAATGATACTCCCATTCCCTTAGGAAATCCCTTGGGTTGATATCAAGTAGATAGTTATTTTTGGACTCCTTCCCAGAGAGAGTGCACTGTATTGCTCTGAACCCCACACACCAAATAAATATATCGTCCTACTGTAGTAAAAGTCCAAAAAGTTTTATTGAAAGGGAAACAGATTATTAATAATTAAGAGTAGTTCACTGTATTGGTTTTGAGCCAAGTAAAACTAGTAGAGCTTTTGTTTTATAACAGAGATAGAAGTGTAGAATATGAGACTGAATTGATTGCAACATTTAATGCAATGTAGAGTCAATTAATTAATTGCAAGGGTTAACTCTGCATTAAAGCAAAACAGGTAGCTCACAAGAAATGTATTAGGCATTTTTAAAGATTGCTGAAAGCAAACAAAAACTAAACAAACAACCTCCCCCCTTTAATAACTAGTAAATACCTGTATTTTTTTTTCCTGAGAGAATATATGACCATATTTTTACTTCTTTTATCCTAAAGCTGTGGATGCACACGTGTATGAGTGTGCTTTTCCCTTAGCACCTTTCAGAATTAAATAAATCCTTTCTGAGAAGTTGATCAGTGATTAATTCTAACAAAATTCTCTGAGGGCTGCCTGTGATATCTTGTGGCAGGGGTGGACTATAGTGCAGAGAGAACAGGCTTCGACAAATGCTTTTGTAACAAAGGCTCTAAACGAGGAGAGTTCCAAACTGCTACATGTTTGGACCACCCCATGTTGTTTATTGCCTACCAAATTACAGTTTCTTAATTTGAGTATATTTTCTATTTCTCTGCAATAACAGAAGAATATAGCATTGAAAAGAGAAAACAGAGTCATTGAGTGAATAGCTGTACTTGTGGAGGATGAGGAAGGTTTTAAAATGTTCTTCATTGAACAAATTAAAGGTTTATTGCAGAATAAACCTGCAGCCATTCCTTCTCACTGACAAGCATTATATTGTAATGTCGCCCCTTTGCAGCCTTTCCCAAACATCCATTTCTTCTGAAACCTTTGACTAAGCCTCAGCATGACATGAGGTCTTTTTTGGCACTGTGGTCTTCTACTCTTAGCCTTATTTCTTGGTAGTCCTTCAGTCTTCCACTGGGGACACGTGCCCCCTCTTTGCCATCTGGCCACATTCAAGTCCTGAGCGCAGCCCCCTCTGCACTAAACCCAAGCTTGTCACACTCAGCTGCAAAACCTTTCAGAAGCTCAGGGGCAGAGTCTGTCATCCGAGCAGCAGCGTGTTGTGCCTTAGGACAGGAGTGACCCCATTAAAACCATTTAGAAGCAAGCACACTTACGAACGTCTCACTGCACTTACGCTGCTCCCTGCTCTCACATGGTTCCCCAGGCCCTCTCACATCTCTGCTTAAGCTGGTCTTCTATGAGCAAACCACAGAAATGTTATATTCTCTATATATCTGCCCCTACCAGCTTTTTAAAGTAAAATTCAATGGATAAACAATTAAGATTAAAATAAGAATGGGAACATAATGGGAGCATGAAGAAGCAGGTACCACTTGCCTTTTCTTGGAAGAAAATACAATTGAAACATAAAGAATCCTGTGAACAGTGTAACTAATGAATGGTAATTTTATCCTGATATGGATTTTGTGTGCCCTGTATTTCCCACTGGAGCTTTCCCAATGCAAAATTTCTGGGTTCCTCCGTTTCCAGCTCTCCTCTTCCCTGCTATGTTCCCAATGCCTTTGCTAGCAGCTCCCCCAGTCTCTCTCTTGCCAGCTGGGCAGGAGATGACGTGCAGGTTGACTAGGCAGTATACACATGCTGCTGACTGTCCAGCATCATAAACCAAATTTCCAGGGCAGCACAGGCTGTATGTCCTGGGACAAGGAGAATGGCTACAGCTTAGTACCTCACAAGAGAAGATTATTTTGCTTCTTTCCATTTTTTAGCTTGTTCACTGCCTGAGATGTGGGACTCATTTAGATTCAGGAGAATATGACCATGTATTTAAAAAGTCCTGCTGGTTTGTGATGCAATCCTGCAGAGGTGGTGTGGTCATGGGGAAAAGCTTGTTCTAGTCTGATCATTAACTTAATAGGCAGCTAAGCTCTGAATCCAGGAACCCAGATGTCTCAGATGGGACTGTATCTAGATTGCTATAAACAGGCACAGAATGTTTCCCAGCTCATGCGTGGGTTTTATCAGCTGGACATAAATAATATTATCTTTTAATCAATTGGGAAAACTCAAAATAAGTTTAAGCAACTGCAATGTGCAATATCAGCTTTACTCTCTTTTCTTGCTAACTGAATATTAAAAAGCTGTATTTGGTGCTTGATTTAGCCCTAAGTGCCACATTCATGCTCAGGAAAAAGGAAGAGAAAGACGTCTGGTGTGCAGTGTTACAGTTGCTCAGCAAAGGAAGTGTTTTAAGTGCAGTCTAAACGCTTTTTTTCATAGCAGCCTTCATCTGCACCCAGTCTGTCCCTCACAGATTACAGCATGGGGGAAAGTCCTGGCTTTCCACTTCCTCTGCTAGAAAACTCTTCCTTGCAGTTGGACAGTGAGCAGTAAGGGCTCTATTTCTACTCAGGCTTCTTAAAACCATCGTTCTCAAAGACTTCACTTCGTAACCCAAATACACCTACCATGAGGGTGATGGATGACTGGGAATTTCGCATCCCACAGACGGAGTCACCACTTCATACGAGGTCACAGGACAGCCTACAATAAAATATGTGTACTGATAGGAAAAGGGTTTCTTCAAGGTTATTTACATTCAGACATTGGGTACGCTAAAATAATTTTAATGTCTGCTGCTCTTTGGAGCATACTGATGGAATTGCACGAAGGTAGCAGTATAATGTGATACAGCAGATGACTGCATCATAACAGTGTTATTTTAATGAGGTAGATATAGTGGGTGAGCTAATAACTAAATCATAATCTTTTTTTCTCTCATTATTCAGTAGCCTTGTCCTCAATATCACTTAGATCACACAAGAAGATAAATTTGGTTTATAGTAGTTCAAGTGAATGTTGCAAAACCAGTTCAGGTTTTGATCAACTAAGTTGAATTTCACTTTTCAGATGTGACTAAACAGCCAGGTCCTTTCGAAGGAAATTAGTGGTGGAAGGGAAGAACAGCGGCAATAGTGACACTGTGCAGTCCTGTGGGGTGCTAAGCACCCTGAGCTCATGGTCATGCCATTGGAGGGCAAGGAACACATCCTGTTGGATGCAGCCTGAAATGCTTGTCTTTGCTCATGTCTTGCCCAGCAGTGCCTAACACTGTTATTTTGTGAAGTCCCTGTTCACTGAATTTTGAAATTGTCCCCTGAGATTGATAGTCTCCAGAGCCCTTGCCTGAGGTGCTTTAGTTGTTACCTCTTTCCCCAACAAAAAAGTGCAACTTCCCCTGTGATGTGAAGAGGAAACTAAGTACAGCTGCAGCAAAGGGAACAGCTGAGGCAAAGTCAAATGGTCTCTTGGCAAGGTCCCTTGGTAACACCTAGACACAGCCCAAAAATCACTTATGACCCAAATGTTATTCAGAGGGCTTCTGATAACAAATGACTTAAGCACTTCGGGGTGGGAGGGAAGAGGAAACCCCCAAAACCCACCAATAAACAAAACCCCTACAATAATTGCATCACTACAAGGGATGTGATCAAAGTAAAATACCAGTCTGGTGCTCCTGAGGCAGACAGAAATCATACTGAATCAATGAATATTCGTTTCCATCAGGGCAGCACAATTGTTTTTGGTCAAAAAACCCCAAACCAAACCAAAAAACTGGGTTCTCTTCCGGAGACTAATGAGACAGTCTAGCCCTCTTAGATATTGCCTTCCCTGTTCTCTAAAACATTGATTCTGTCCATTAACTGGAATACTGTAATGCTGCTGATTGATCTGAAACATTTTGTGGGGAAGAGAAAAAAAGAAAATTTGTTTATGAGAAAGTTCCAGTTCAGATATATGGTTTATTTCCTCCTGTGGTCCTGGTGGTTTACTTTGTTAAATAAACTGGCTTGACTGGGGCTAATGGGAGGTCAAGTGAAACTCTGCCACTCTACATCACCCCTGATTCACAGCCTCCTATGACTTGGCGAAGCCTTTACTTAAAGGCACTGAATGCTACTCAGAGTGAATAAATCCAGTGACATTTAGGAGCTTTGCTGGAGAAAGGTGGCTTTCATATGAGCAAAGGTGATCATAGCTTTCCCACCTCTGCAGAAGAATGGGTGCATCTTGGGTTTCTCCTCCACTGAGTGCTATAAATTTGGAAGCACAGCCTGTGGCCATGACCTCCTAAACTTGGTAGGGCTGGATTACCTCAATTACTTAGCAGGCCTCTTCTCTTGCCTGTTTGCTACAAGTGTAGGTTCACCACTGCAACTACTCAAAGTACTTGTCAGTGCAATGGTGTCCATGCAGCGATCACTGAAGAAATTCTGTATTTCACAAACTGTTATAAGCAGCTTAAAGATTTTGTTGCTAATACTGTGTTCTGCTCTTTTCTATCATAGTCTACTACTCTAATTCATCTATTTTCCAGTAGAGATAAAACATGGTTAAAATAGCTGCAGTTCCTCTTTCCACCTTCCCCCGTGCTTACTGGTCTGCAGTCTTCTTACAGTGCAGGCTTAACACCTGACATTTTCTCTTTATTCCTCTTTTTGCTTCCCTGTCTCATACAGGTAAACTGTACTTTTGAGGAAAGGCAGCAAAATGTGAAAACAAAAGAGCTTTATGTTGTACAGTCCCCATTATTCTTGATCTCAGTCCAACACTGAACTCTCTTGTGTCATTTGACTTATAGAAGTGTTCATTGATTGAGAGTGTGCTGTATATGTTAGCTGAGGCTCCCCATATGAAGAGGCTGTGCTAATCATTTGTAGGGAGCCACTGCATCACCAGATGAGTGATCTTGGAAATAATCTCAGACTTTGTAATGGCAGAAGAAGAGATATGACTGATGTAATTAGTCATGTGAAGTGACTGGGGCACAGCAAGAGGAGATGACAGGCTTTCACCACATCTCTCAGGGTAAAAAGACTGAACTCCAGAAGCACCTCAGTTTCCCCACTTGCCACCTAAATATCAAAATGGCCTTTTTTTGAGGGGGGAAAGGCATTCTGAGATTGCGATTGCCTGTCTCCATGCAAGTATAAAACATCGTAATTGTTTGGTATTACGGTATCTGGAAGCACTTCAGGGATCCTTGTGAGCATCCAATGATTTGACCTTGGCTTTTTGTTTTGTCTGCGCTTTTCAAAATTTATGTAGATTGTTCATGTTTTGTTGCAACTGTTTATATTTCTGAAAAGCTACATTTATATCAGAGGATTTGTACTAGCCAAAATGAAAGCCCTAAAGGACTCTGTAGTGTGAATGTGACTGCTTCTGCCTTCCCTCGTCTACTGGCAGGGCTCTTGAGACGGTGGGAAAATCTGGACATGGGGGGTGGGGCAAAACCTGATGTTAGCTTTATCTGAACGGAAAGGTGCTTTGAAGCACAACAGTGTAATAAGGGAGCTCTGCAAAGCTGCCTTTCTTTTCTGTAAGAAATTTGATCTCTTTTAATTTAATTCTTTTTTTAAAAAAAGAATAATCTTTGGCAATAGGATGCTTCCTTTCTATTTCTATATTCATCCACGTAATGGAAAAGTTGTTGGTGTCCAACCCCCCAAAACAAACAAGGCTGCTGCCAGTGGCCAGAGCGCTCTATTGTCCCTGCTGAGTACACAGGGCAGAGGGTGGCTGTGACTTCCTTTTCCCTTTGGACTCTCTCCCCTGGGCTACCATTAGGCTGAAAAGCAGCCCAAGTATCCACACAGTGCTTGGCACCTAAGGGCAGGTTCGCTCCTTTGGTTTTATTTACCCATCTGGCCATCCGTATATAAAATAAAGTCATCTTTTGTCACTGGCATATACACACATATAAACAATACATGTACATCCAGTTGTATATTTGGAGCTTATTAATCTTTTCTTGATGAAAATGCTCTGACCTGCTTTCTTTCCAGTCAGCCATACCTGCCTGGCACCAACATTCCTACTAACAAGACAATCCTCAGGTATTTAGCATCATAGGAGCAGTTATGTTCGGTTACCAGTCTTTTATTTCGTGATACTAGTTGGCAAATATAATCTTTAATTTTGTTGTGGATTTTTTTTTAATATTTATTGCGGTAATAGCCTGGTAAAATAATTTTGTATTCAGAAGAAGCAATTAAGAAATTAAAGTGAAGGCAGAACTAATAGAAAATTGCTGGGTTGTTTAGTCATGCAGCATTTTCCACGGTGTTCAATAATTTTTAATGCTTCAATTATTATGTGGGATGTGGATGTCTTAGTGTACAGCTGCTGTTAAAGCATCAGTGATGCTCAGGATCTGGGCATTCTTGCACTTTTGCAAGATGTGAGATCCAAATCACAGAATCACAGAACCATTTAGGTTGGAAAAGACCTCTGAGATCATTGAGTCCAACCTACGACGCAACACCACCATGTCAACTGAGTGCCATATGCAGTCTTTTCTTAAAAACCTCCAGGGATGGTGACTCCACCACCTCCCTGGGCAGCCCATTCCAATGCCCAATCACCCCTTCTGTGAAGAGCTTCTTTCCAATGTCCAACCTAAACCTCCCCTGGTGCAGCGTAAGACTGTGTCCTCTTATCCTATTCTACTTGCCTGGGATAATTAAAAAAAACCAAAAACAAATCAAAGGTAAAATCAAAGGTATTGTACAACTTTGGAGAGCCCCAAAGAGTAAATATAATTATAAACCTGCTCATAGTTTCAGTAGGAAATTTTTCTTATCTAACCCTACCCTACTAAGCTCTGAGTGGTTTATAATGTTACAAGCAACAAAAATCATCCATCTCTGAGGCTGGTTATGTGGTTTCTTTAGCTCTGTGTAGCAGGACAAAGTTCTGTAATGTGACAGATGAGACCCCCACCTTTCTATTAAGCCCACATGGTAACAAGTCCAACACTAACTCAGAACATGATTCTGCTCCCCTTCGGTTCAATTCACTGGGACCTGGATCGCTTCCTGCCTGGCACATGGACTTTCAAAGGTTAGTGGGATTTAGAGAAGAAGAGGATGTGGTAGTGAACTTCCATCATCTCAGGAAGGAGGGTGCATTGATCTACACCTCAAAATTTGTATCCACCAGTTGCAAAAAATACTTTCTGTAGCAGAAGTGAAAAGTCACGTCAAGCACTAAGTTCAGCCACTTGCACAAATCACACACAAGCAGAACCGGGACTACTTCTGTCGTTCTGCTCAAGGTGCTTCTGTGAAAATCTTTTTTCGTTTCTTCTTGGACATCTCTTCTGTTTACTCCAGTCTGTACAAACCTCTCGGAGCCTCCAGGGCTTGCCTGAACACTCCCTTTTCCCTGCTCAGGTGAAGGCAGCAGGCAGGTATGTGGTACACCAGCCCTGGTCTTGCCTGACTCTTCCCCAAGGCCCAAAACTCGTGTGTGGTGATTTCCTATGAGTTCACCAAGCCGGTTTTGCAGCTGAACTACACTCACAAATGGCTTCCTTTATATCTCAGGATACTCTTTTAGCTAGAATACTTTAAAGTTGTTAGTATGGCAAATCTGTATGTCTTGAATCCTAACAAGTTACAAGAGGAACTAAGTTTATCAGTTTAAGTCAACCTATATGTAAGTATGAAGATAAAAAGAGAAATACATTGACTTATAATACAATCTCAGAGGTACTTTCCATTTTTGTTCTTTCTCAAAGAGGGTTTGAGGGTACCTGGTATTCATTAATATTTGGTAGTTAACAAACTGCTATCAGGCTTCTGAAAAAAAAGTAGCAGAAGTGGTTAGACTTTGAGGTGGTTGGATTGTCTCTTTCAGACTGAATAATCACATCTGATTATTGCTCTACTGATAATACTTTACTCTTTGAGGCAGCAAGTTTTGTCTTGGCAGTATTGGTATGCTACTGCCCGGCTGTCCCACTCGGTGTCTGAACTGCTCCCAGTGCAGCCTCACACAGTGTGAGCTTCCCTTGGCATCAGAGCAACTCAGCGGGAAGGTCAGGTGAGACTTCTTGGCAAAATTTTGAAAAGCATTGTCTAGATTCCAGGTTACTTTAAGAAATTACAAACAAACAAGCAAACAAACAATAAGAATTTTTTTTTCTTTCTCAGTGCGTCTATGTGTAGTTTTACTAAAACAGCAAGCCCCACAACAAGGTATTTGTGCAATCCCTCTGCTCTGTCAATTTACCCATGGCAGAGGTAGGAGCGGTTCAGGGTGTGCATTGTCCCGGTGTAATGACACCAAAATCCGGGTTGTGATATGGGCAAAGAAAAGGTGAAACCTTCGTAAATGAGATGCACACACGGAGAGAAAAACAATTAAGTCCATGAAATGTCCTTAATATGTTTTTGCGTTTAGAGGCATTTAGAATCAGGTATGCTGAAAAAGACCTTTCGGATCACTGAGCCCATCCGTAAACTTGCAGCCAAACCCACCGCTAAACCGCGTCGCTCAGTGCCACATCTACACGTCTGTTAGACACCTCCAGGGGTGGTGACCCCACCACTTCCCCGGGGAAGCCTGTTCCAGTGCTTGGCAACCCCTTCTGTGGAGAATTTTTCCTTAAATCCAATCTAAACCTCCCCTGGTGCAACTTGAGGCCGTTTCCTCCCATCCTGACACTTGTCCTTTCAGGGAGTTGTAGAGAGCAGTAAGGTCTCTCCTGAACCTTCTCGTCTCCAGGCAGAACACCTCCATAACCCCACGTGGTTTTTAACCCATTTTTGCGTATTTTAGCGTTTTCGGGGAGGTGGGGATGGAGAGCAGTGCGGGACGAGCCGTGAGGGCTGTGGCACCTCTTACTGAGGGACGGAACTTTTTAAGAATTTATTTATTTATTTATTTATTTACTTTGATCTCACAACACGATCCACCTGGGCAGACATCCATGCACGGCTTCCAGCCCCGCTTTTCGCCGAGGAGGAGGCACCTCAGCCCCCTTCCCAACCTGGCTTTACCAACTACAGACATTTAAAGCACCTTAAAAAA
>VZRE01007486.1:53673-171502 GCA_013396775.1 Cephalopterus ornatus | reverse complement strand
GATCCCGGTCCCGGTCCCGGCTCGGTGAGTGCACACAAGGCGGGCGGGGCGCTCGCTGCCGCCGCCGCCGCATCCCCCGCGCGTTCCCGCATCCCGCGACCCCCGCCCCGTCCCCGTGGGCCCCCCCGTCGCCCCTGCAGTTCTCCGTCCGGCTCCGGCTGTTGCTCTCCCCGCTCCCCCACGGCCCCTCCGCAACTTTCCCGTCCCGCGGCCCCTCCTCGCCCCGCGGCCGCCGCTCCCTGCCCGGGGGAACCACGCGGGTCGCCGGGGCCGGACCGCCCTCCCCGGGGCTTCCCCGGCGGCTCCTTCCTCCCGGTCCTGGGCACAGGACCCGCGCTGCTCCCGGTGCGGCTCCCCCCGGGATGCAGGTGGTGCTGCGGGATGCGGGGATGCGGTGACAGTGTTAATGGATAACGGGAGCGGCGGGAGGGGGAAACCTCTGGAGGGGGCGTCTGCAGCCTCTCGGAGTGTGGCTCAAACATGCGGTGGGTTAAGCAGAATATACAGGAATCGTTGCGAATTTGCCGTGGTTAGGGTGTATCCTGCAGTGCTGTGATGCTGGGACTGTGATTCCAGGTGGGGTTAAGGTGAATTTGGAGTCTGTAGCAGAAGGGTGTTTTTTCTAACCTGCTCATCAAATAGATGATAAAATCAAATATTAAATGCATTATATTTTTTTTCCCCATGCAATTCAAGAATAAAGGTGCATGCAACTTAATTCTCTTGTGTTACTTTTTAATCTGGTGTTGTGTCTTGCATGGCAATAAAATATGAGAAGTTTCTTCACAGAAACATTTCAGATACCAAAGAAATCAAGAGACTGTGTGCTATGAAGGTTTTTGAAGTTTTTTTTTCCTTTATCTGCTCCATAGCATCAGCATCCTGGATCCAAATAGTCAGCAAGTGTGACAGCGGTCATACTGCTGTGATAGTGGAGACTGCTGTGATAGTGGAGTCTGAGGAACATTTAAAATCTGTCATTCTGAGTTTCTGATAACACAGTATGGAGATACAGCTGTTGATTAGCATGCATGTTAATCCTCAAACCAGTAAAACATTTTCTAGATTGATTGAAAACATTAATAATCTGTGTTCCTCCTTATTACTGTTTTAGACGCAAAAAAAACTGCAAAGCCGGTTTTGTTCAAATTCTGTACGCCCTCACTGACACAGAGTTTTCTTTCTTTGTACTTTGACTGCATGGACTTTAAATGCAGCTTTACGTTAATGTGCGTTTTCTGTAGTAGGTTGTGGCAGATATGGATGTCGGACAGAAGACATGCAGTAATTAGCCTGAGGTTACTATTGTCAAGGTTGGAACATGGATCCAAACTTAAAAGGTTCCACCTGACAAATACCTTTGTTCAGCAAGGTGCTAAACCTTAAGTCCTTTCAGGGACTTCACATCTTTAAGTGAAGAATGTATCTTCACTTCTGTGTGCCAAGTTTTAGCAGCAAAATCCTAAACCACATGAATAAGATACTGCTGTTCCGTGAAGTTGGAGTGTTTCTTGCCTGGCAATACAGAGAGTGTTCCATTGTTGAAACAGAAGCTTTCAATAGGAGAGTAGATGTCTTTTTATCCCAGTCAGACTGTCAGATTTCTTACTGCATGCTGTCAGAGAGCAGGGGCTTGTGAAAGAAGTGATCCCAGAGTCTGTTTTAAAATACCCCTGTCAAGATTTACCACGGTTGTATGAAAGTAAGGAATGAATTTGATCTCATCTGTTATACAACTTCCATTTGTCATCAGGTGCTCTAGATTTTCTTCCTTGTTTGCAGTTTAGCTGGGGCCACCTGAGGGGACAGATTATTGAAGAGATTGTCTTCTGAAAGTTTCTGCCTCTTCCTTGTGAGAACCTCGCTGACTGTGGAAACCTGGTGTCAGCCAGTTCTGTTCTTGCATACAGAACTATCCTGTCCCCTTATCTGAGTTTTGCGGGAGTCTTAATGCCTGGGTAAAGAGAAAAAAGGAAACAAATTTTTGCTGTATCTCTCAGTAATTATATATCTTTGCGAAGTAATTGATTTTGAAATTAATTGAACAGAATGGTTTAAGGGGGGGACCTTAAGGTGGCTGACAGCAGGCTTCTAATGGTGTTTACTAAACACTTGGAATTAGTACTGTAAAGAGACAGAAGGGTGGGGAATATTTGTGTTGCAAACTACTGAATTATTGAGTAATACAGTAACAGAAATTTGGCTCTGTCATTTGGAAAAGCATAAGTAGGGGCCACTTTGGATTTCTGTAGCTGCTTTGGCATGGTAAACATAAATGTGGGGTTTTTCCCCCTCGCTGTATATCTTGGAGAATACAGACATGCAAACAGCCTGCAGTCCCCTTTTTTTTTGTGCCTGGCTGCCAGCTGGGGGCATAGATGGAACCAATGCATATCCTGTAGTGGAGATGGGCAAAATTAAAGCTTTTGTGCAAGGAGTTGGATTTGTTTCTTAAGCAGGATTGTGTGTGGCAGTTTTAGGATTTTGAGATCTTCTTTAGGAAATAATGGCACTAATGTAAGTCAAGGTTGTCACCTTTGTCTTTGTCCTTCCTAAAGCCTGGTTCTCTTTAATTATGCCAAGAGTTTTTGTCATTGATGTAGATGGCATAAGTTGAGAAGAATGACTCCTGTTCGTTAAGGTAATGTTAACTACCCTGAAATATATTATAAATCAATTTTATGAGACACACTTATCGTAAAAGTGTTTGAAAATATATCTTCAAAGCTGGAATATTTTGAGTGTTGTCACATTGCATCTCATGGATTATCAGCTGTCAAGCAAATGTGCTACAGGCAAGGCATGCAGCTCATGTGAGTGTATGTGCTGAATCCACACAAGGCTTGAATGTCAGTGCCAACTCCTGTGCTTAGTACCAGGAGGCAGAGAGTCATCCTGGTGGTCATCTTGGTCCAACTGAATCCCTCCAGTCTATCAACATGGCTTCAAGAGGGGATGAGAGTGTAGGGATTGAGGATATGAAGGAAACTCTCCTTGGATTGGAAGGAGTTAAGGGCTGGGACTGTGAAGCATCGGCACCCCTTACTAGCTGTGGCATCTGAAATGCATACATCAGTTAGGCAGGGTAAGAATTATTTCAGACAATTTTCCAGCTGTAAATTGATGGCCACTTGTATGTACTGTTTGACGTCTTTTGTAATCCCATTTGTTTCTTTATATTAAGAACAATTTTAAATAAATTGATAGTCCTTTTGCATACCTCGTAAGTTGTCCTGTATTATTAATCTATGGCCATATAAATTTAGGAATATTAGTATTTTCTTCCTTGTGATTGTGGAAAATGTAACACCTCTAATCAGATGTAGAGAAATCTGCATTTCTCTGCAAGTTTATGAAGAAAGGGATTTATTTGATTGCTTTTAATTTCACGATCTCTTATAAAATCACCTCAGTTTCCCCCCATCTGTGATTCAGGAATGTTCTCTCGAGTGCCATAAGTTGGCTGCTGCAGCTGGCAGAGTGTTTCCAACTCTCTAAAACTTGCTGAGAGCAATAGGCTCTTACATAGGCTCTGTTTTACATTTGCAGTTCCAGTGCTTACTGGGGATATACATGTGTTGCAATTATATAAACAGCAGAGCTTGACAGAAACTAACAACAAACAATGAGCAGTTTTAGAATTGACTAGGTAGGTAACACTGAAAGTACTTTTAGTTACAGTACTTTCTCCTGTGTTCCCCATCCCCTGTGGTTTTAACTGCATTCTGCTTTTTAGAAATGGCATTTTGTCCTCTCTGTCACGTGAAAAGTCTGATGAACAGAGAATACCTTCACTGTGGAAACAGTGAAACTAGTTACAGGGAAAGCATATTGAAAGGTGCAGGCAAAATGGTGCATTCTTTCGCCTTTGACTCATGATGATTTGAATTTCAAGGTACTTGTAAGACAGTCATAGTTGTGAGGTAAGGGCTGACACTGTCCTGCTCAGTGTGTGTATGTGGTTTATGAACTCAAATCTGCTGTTACAGTCTTTGTCATCTGGTTGTGCTACCCTCTTCTTTTACTGTTGCTACTGAATCAGGTGGTATTGATGAAATATTTAGTAATTATTTCTGGTTAACTCCGAAAATGTTAATACTGGCCATGAAATTGATTTGTAAAAGAACTTTTGGTACCAGACGTATTATTTTTGAGTGTTCTTTAGTGTTACTTTTTCAGCACCTAGAAAAAGAATTTTTATCTCTCTACTACCTAGAGAAGTATTGACTAATTTGTGTGTCTTGCAAAAGACTATTTGCCTTATTTGAACTAATCTAAAGTTCTAATGTTACATTTGGGGAATGGTATATGAGTGATCAAATCCACAATTTTTCCCTACTACATGAAATCGTAGTGGGACTGTAGGAAAAATTGGGAACTAAATACCTCTGAAACATAGAGATTATACTTATGTACTATTTTCAAGCATATAAAACTAATTTCTTCTAATAATATTTGTATGGGAGAATATATTTTTATTCTTTTGCTCCTGCTCAGGATGCTGTATGGTTTGTGGTCTTGATTATTCAAGTGTTTGACCAGTTTTCTGGCTTGTATCTATAGCACTTGGGATTCCCGGGTGTCCCCATACAAGCAGCGTGATCGGTCTGGGACAGCTTAGCTTGTGAGATTGAGTGCATTCAGTTTGGTGCGGCTGTAGCTACAAAAATAGCGTGCCTTGCAAAACAGGCCTTCTGTCTGCCACCCACACCAAAACCTAAAGCTTGATCCTGTAGGCAGTTAATAACGTTTGTCTGGGAGGCTGATTCCATCAGCAAATGCTTTACCTGAAATGGGTGTCCACCAGGCAAAAAAGAAATCTTGTATTGGTAATCACTTTATATGTAAGAAAGTGCAGCAGAACACTGTCCTAGATACATTTTTAAAAGCTCTTTTTACTTCAGACTACAGGGCTTAACTGTTCCCCGGTAGCAGGAGGCTGTTCTGTGAGCAAATTCTGTTTAACTGGCGTAGTTCAAAAGACTCTTAAATTCAGCCATGAGGCAATTCTGGTTCTCCTTCAGTACTAGATGATTAAATTAAATGGAGTGTTAATGTGAGTAACTTTTTCTGGTGTACTACACAAGGTAATAGATGAGTTCCTGGGAGCCCTAGTTGTAAATTAGCTGACTGGAAAGCCCCGTTTCTGTGACTAGTGGCTGTAGCAGTTCTATAACTTCAAAAGGTACATCTAATTGCGTATTCTTCCAGTCAGGTGTGGCACTGGATGATGGCTGGTCCTCTTTTTTATTAGAGCAGTCTTGAGGGTATCATCCTTATGGAAACGGAATTCTTGCCTTTTCGTGTTGTCAACAAATGTGTTTGTTTCAGCCTCTGATGCACAAATTAGTTTGACCCTTCTACTGAAGAGAAAAAACAAGTCAGTTTTCTGAATTCTAGCACTGTTATCCAGGAAAAAAATAAAAGCTGTAAGAATTAATAAGAAATATATTCACAGTGGTGTGTTGTTGTTTTTTTTTAACAAACCCTCCTGTTTAGTGTCCCTGAAAGTGAGAATTCTCAGACAAAGTGCATTCTGGGCATGAAAAGCCAATTCATTTCTTGTTGTATTTGCACTTTTTATGTATGAGATGTACAGTTACTTGAAACTGTTCCTTCCTAAGGTGGAAGTGAAATATGAGGCTAGACTTCATGAGGCTTCATCTCAACAGATAAAATTGCTGACCTTTTATATAAATGAAGATCATACAGACAAGAGAGAGCATTGTGTAAGGATTGCTTATGGAAGCAGTTAGTTGATTTGCTTATGTGTAGAAGCTGTATGTGGGGAGATGTGAATTTGTCAGCTGAACAGGCAGTTGAATTGTAATGATAGTTTTGAAATTTTTTGCTATGGCTACTACTTGTAGAAGATTACTTGCTGCTTCTTCCCACATGTAACTGGCTAAAGTCATGTACTCCCAAGCACTAAAAGAGTAGATGCTTTGCCTGTTCTTACGCTTGCATCTCAGAGTTCAGAGCTGGATTAATATCTTAGAGGGAAGAACAGAATAACACAGTCTAGTTGATATCTCCAACCCTGAAGTTTGGAGGATGATCCTACAACAGCGTTCAACTAACCTAACAAAACCCAAGTTGTTTTCTTACCTTTTCTGAAGTTTCTGGGTTTAGCAGTGTTCAAAGTTGTTATGGAGAAACTATCCATTATTCTGTAGCTTTGGCTTCTTAATAAACATGGGGTAGAATTGTGTCCCAGTAGGGAACTTACTGTATGTGGGACTGGCAGTAAAGTTGAGTAAATTGCAGTGTAGGAGCCTATTGATTAAGACCTAATATTTTGAGCAAATAGTGTTATATAATATTGAAGTTAATATTTTGTCAGGTTTTCAAAGAAATTTCAGTCAAACTACTTCAGTAGCTGCCAAAAGTGAAGCTTGGGAACAGATGTTGTAACAGGAGTCTTAAAATTTGACAGCTCTTCAAATAGCTCTAGTGTGTGTCAGCTTTATAGCAGAGTGTTTTTGCAGGGCTGATGCCTCTTGCTTTGCTTTTTCCCCTGTTCCTAGTCCAGAGTGGGCCTCAGTATGACCCCATTACAGTCCTGTGAAAACTCATGCTCTAATAAACATGTATCCAGGCAGGCACCATGGGAGAAGAAATGGGTCTGGATAGAGAGGACTGCTGAGGTGAGGGGTGATGGCAATTAAGAAGGACGAGGAGCAGCTTACTTTGAGCTGAAAGAGGGGAAGAATATTAATTAGAATGTGGGACTGAGTTGAGCCCAAGTTGTTAAAAAAAAAAGTGGAGAGGTTGGGTTGTGAGCTTGCTGCCTGTGTGGAAAGTGTGGATCAGTACCCAGGGAGCGTGTGGGAATGATGCTGCCCCTCACTCAGCATCCTGGGGACATCAAGGGGAATAGGGACTTGCCGGACAAAGAAAATTTGTAAAAGAGAGCTGATGGGTGGGGAAAGATGGGGGAGTAAGAGTAGAAGCTGGGATTTTGTGAAGAAGGCAGATAGGTCTTGCCATGGTAAGAGTAGGAACTTGTGATGGTAAAAGCAGAGTCTGAAAATCTGTAAGGAAGGTACTACAGTGAAATAAAACAGAGTTTTGTCCATTGCCATAATTAGCCAACATGTCTTCACCACGCTATCTTAATATGTAACTGTGAGTGGTAAAAATCGGTGTTGTGAGCAAATGGTTCTGATTCTGGACTTGTAACTATGAGGATGAATTGTCTGGGCTCATCTCCTAGTTAAGAGCTTGTACTGAGCTTTCCCGGTTAGGCTGTGAAGCAGTGCTCAAAAGTCAAGACACTGCAGAAAGGAAGCAGCCATGAATACATAACTGTAGGCTATTCCTTCCATTAGGACCCTTGCTTCATCCCCCCCATGACGTGGCTGGTGCTAGTTTAGTGAACAAGTGCTCAATTGGACATCTTCATTCCTTTAGACTATGCCATGCTCTTGCTAGATAGCTCCAGAGATGCAGTTAATTTCCTCATGGATAGTCTGGTACTGCTTTCTGTAAAGTTATATGTTATCAGAATAGTCTAGTGAGATGAGGAAGTAGTTTACTTCCTATTTTACAGAAGGAGCAGAGGCACAGAGAAGTTCAGTTAGTTTTGCATGGTTAGAAATGACTGTAACCTGACTCTTTTTAGACTGGTTTACATGTTGCAGCCACATCCCCATCGAACTTGCTGCTTTTCTCTGGCTGTGGTTCCATTTTGATACTAAATTCTAACTTCACAGTTGCTTCTTGTGTTTGTAGTCCCTTTTGACATTTAGCTTCCGTAATGGAATCAGAGAACACGGCCGCGCTCGAGGTCATGCTGGTTATCGCAGCAGCGGCATGTGGCCATTCAAAAAGGCAAAGCTGTTTCTGGTTTCTTCTTAGGTAAAAATGTTGCTTGAGACATGGGAATAGAGAAATGAGGAAGTATTAATTCTGGCATTGTGTGACTCTCAAGAACTCACACTGGTGTTAGTAGCTCCTGTAAACATTCCTTAGCAATACTGTATTCGCACAGCTTTAGGTCCAAACTGGCATGTGTTGTAAAAAACCGCCTATTTTTAGCGTTTAAATGTTATAGAAAAGTTAAGATGGTTCTACAGCTTTATTAGCAGAATATTGGACAATTAATTCCTTTCTCCTTTATGCTGAAGGAAGGAGGAATAAGCTGGGTTTTATTTTTCAGTTGTGACTCTGTTTAGCTGTTTAATTTGACAGATAGTTCTGTCCTACTGTAGCCGCTGGAGGGGAGAACCCATAAGTTCTTTGTTTTGTGGAGTCTTGTGGCTTCTGGTGTTTTCCTGTAGAAGAGAAACAATATCAACCAAGGTAAGTATAAAGCTGCTGTTCCTTCTGTCAGTAGAAGGAAGGGTAAAAAAAACGTTTACTACCCTGTTGAATTTATTGACTTTGTGGTTTTGCTGTTGGTTGTTTTTTTTTTTTTTTTTTTGTTTTTTAGTTTTTTGGGGTTTTTTTGAATCAGATTTATCACTCAATTTTTCTTGTAAGCTTCTTTTTTAAGAGAAATACTATGAATTAGGTTTATGCTGGTTGGAAAACAATATAGTGTTCAAAAAAAAAAGGAACAAGTGTTTACTCCTGGGTAAAGAAAAGACTAGCAGCCTCTGCTGGTAGAGCTGTGTTTTTTGCCTTTTCTTTCTAGACCTTCTGTGTTGGCTTAGGTTCACTTAGTATTTGGCTGTTCAGCTTTGCATCTAGAAGGACTAGAAACACTTCTCCTGTAGATTAAAGTTGGCAGAAACTTGCTTTGTCTTGAAAGCCTGGCATTCATTGGTAGGAAGTCTCTCTTCGGTCTTAAGGCAGAGGTTTTTATCCCCTACTAGGGAAGGGAATGATCACAGGAGTGCTTTTGATCTCAGAAGTTGGTCTGGGTTTCTTAGAAACACAGCTGGCTTCTGATGTGATATTTGGAATGCGACAAACATTGGTGTTCAAACCTGAGGTGCTTTTATGTGGAAAGGGACACATAAACAAAGACTTTAAACAATTAGGACCTTGGGTGCTGTTTCTGACCTTATGTAGGCTTTTTGTGTGTTTACTTATGTGATCTATCAGCTCTACCCACCTTTACCTCTGTGGGTGGATTTATTCAAGTTAAGTCTCTTCAGTTCAAGTAGGAATCGTAGTGACACTTTATAAAAGAACACCAAGTGCGGCATGCTGAAGCATAGCTACGTGTGGGTGAGTCAGGAGAGGGCTGGAGTAGCAGCACTAGAAAGAAAAGGAAGTACAGTCATGATAAAACTTTATTTAAAAAAGAAAAAAAACAACCCAAAAGCAAATCAACAGCCATCTGTCTCCAGAGAATGGGACTCCAGAAAGTTTGTCTTGGTTACTCTCATGTGTATAGATTTTTGTAGGTGTGTGTATATTTATGTATATATATATATATACATAAAACCACATGTCACTCATGTACTTGCATGTGTGTCCACACAGTGTGCACGTGGACATATATTCTGTCTCAGTACAGTACTCAAGCAGGGTAGTTTGTATCCGAAGCAAATCTGAGCTGATGTGGAACGCACATGTGTTTTTAGGAAACCAATATTTTAATTGTTGGCCAAAATACTTCAGTGATTTTTAAGCCTCTGTTTTGGTGTACCAGTGATACAGGCTTTGCTTATGCTCTTGTTTCATCTGTTGAGGGCAGGTCCTCCCTGCCAGGGGACGGGCATTCGTACACTCACTCATCAGGGCACGCTGAGTGTCACTGACAGTTGTCAGGAAATAAAAAATACCGAGTACAATATATAGTTCAATTTTTCACAATGTGTTGCATATATAACACTGCCAGAATGATTCAGTGCTGCATCATTTTGTGGGTTTAATGTATATGCAATAGCTTCAGTAAAAGAACTAAAAATCACTTACTAAGTTCAAGTAATTTGTGTTTAGCTTCCACGGTTGTGTAGCTATCACTTCCTCAGAGAACATGTCAGCTCTGGTCATAGCATTTTAGCATGTTAAAAAAAATATTGCCGGTCAAATGCTTCCTTTAAAATGAAAAGCACAATTGTTGTGCTTAGAATTGGTCTATTTCCTCGTTCTGAATCAGTGTTTGAACAGAAACCCAAAAAACCAAAACAAGAAAAAACAACTGAATTATTTACTTCAGTCCTGATAAAATGTTCTCTGCAAAAGGATTGGGTGTTTCATTTTTATCATGTGTTGTAAATGAGCACAAATTTCATTTAACAGTTCAAGATATTTCTTAATAACATAATCATAAGAAAGATAAGCTATTTTTTGTTGGTACTTCAGTGTATCTCCGTTCAAGGACAGTGTTCAGTCTTAATTTGAACTAGTGTTACAACTTTTGGAAAGTTCAGAGACAGAAAAAAATTGAAGACAGTGAGTGAAAGCCTTGTTAGATATGTCTGAATAGTCATCACAGTACTTTATAAATACCCTAATTCTTTAAAGTATTTGTGCTTTTGTGTCAATTTTTTTTTTGCTTGATTTAGGGCTGGTTTAGTTAAGGTAGTCTTCCCCCCCCCCTTGCCTTAGGCAGTATCAGGGTATGAATTTCTACACTTCATCTGCTGCCCTTCACTGAAGGAGGGCACCTCGTAAAAGTATTTTTTCTCTTATCAGCCGGTTATTGCGTGTAACATCATCTCTCCCTCACTGCTCTCAGCTGTGCTCTGCTTCATAAATTGCTGAGGCTGCCGTTATAGGACTGGCTTGCAGCAGAAATGTGGAGGCTGTGTCCTGCCTGCAGTGCTGCAACAGAAGTAACTGGAAGGTGGGGTTCATGCTCTCATTTTTCCTCTGGTCAGATAGTTTCACTCTTACTGCTCTGTCCTTTCTAATCCTCTTTTATTTGGCATTTGTGTAGAAAGCTCTTCTTGCTTATACTTCAGGAAATATCTGACATAGATAACATTCTTTGTGTTTTCTTTTGCTCTTACCAGCCATACTTTTCTCTGCTTTGTGCTCACCTGAATGCTCCTAAACCAAAAATTTTAGAGTAACTGCTGCTAGTAGAATCTGAGTAGTACAACAGGGCTGGTTGTTATCCTACTGCCTGTTTCATTTAGCACCGTTAACACTTGTAATCATCTTTGCAAAGCTGAGACTAGAACTTCCTGAAGAGGAAATTGTTTGAATTTTGTCTTTGAACTTTCCCTTTTTTCAGAGAATGGATTGGATTGGAAGGGACCTTAAAGATCACCTAGTTCCAAGCCTCTTGCCCCTCCTCCTGACGGAGCAGGTTCAGGGATTCTGGGAGCATGCTCCTTGTAGTCTGTTTGTTAGCTCTGAGTGCAGGGATGGTCAGGCCAGAAGTCCAAACACGTTTTGTTTGAATGGTGCTTTGGAATCAGGGATGGCTTGTTGAATAGGACATGGCCTTTTTTTTTTATTTTCCCTTTATGCTGTGGTTCTCAGGGTTTCTCAATACTTGTAATTGGGGCAGACTGTAGTATCTGGTTTGGATTTTTGACAAATTTCCTTTTGGGTCCAAGTACAGTTTACAGTGCAGAAATAAACTTCTCTTCTTTGTGAAGAGCCATGAGCCACTACTCTTTCCCGAAACAGTGCTTCCAGAAAAAAAATAATTATTACTTTTGCAGTGAAACTGATCTTCAAGGTCGATAGTTCAAGTTTTTTTAATATCATTTGAGAAGAACTAAATTTAGTATCTCCTGGTTTTTTGTTGTTTTTTTCTTAACTAGGATGAGTAGTGTTTTATCATAGGCTGCAGATAATACCTATTGAAAGATACAACTCTCATGTGTCAGTGTCTGGTACTGCCCAAGAGTTTATAATGGAATGCATTTATACATTTCTTAGTTATATGGGAGTAATTCTGAAAATCTAGCTGGGCTTTTCTAGTTTGTCTTGAACAAGTTCGAAAAAGGTGACATTCTTTTCTTAGACATGCTGCACTGTTGTTTTAGTAGCTAGCTAGACTTCAAAGAAATAATTTTGGAAAACATTTGTGAAAGGTACAGCCTCATAACTATCTCATGCTTAATGAGACTTGAACCTTTTATTATTGACTTACAGGTATTTTGTCTAAATCTGTGTTTGTAGCAAACTGCAGCACATATGGAGATTGAAACACTATATCGGGACCTTTGGCTTATCCAGAGCAGGAAAGGTGGAAGTGTGTTACCTAATCTATTTGCCTGGTTACAGGGGATCAGTTCTGTCTGCTTATCATGTTTATAAGAAAATTATTACATTTGCATTTCTCTCCTTGCCCAGCTTCTGACTCACTGGAAAGTTTGGATAGAAATGCATATTCTATTGCTTAATACTTATAAACATAGTATTTATAATGTCAATATAAAATATATATTTAAACCACAATATGAAATACTCTGTGATATGTGAATAATTGTTTCAGAATCCAATAGGTGGAGCGTGCAGTCAAAAGTTAAGCTGACATAAACAGCTGTACCAGCTGATCTTGGATGTGATTTCACTGTCTTTGTTAAGTTGAGATGCTCCAATCCCGGTTGCTCAGTTGTTTTGATCATACAGGTGTGCAGGGTAGGTGGTTTGAAGAGGTCCCTCTGTTTCAGTGTCATGAAATGAACTGTAGTTGTATATTGCATAAACAGAAGTTGGTCTACTGTTTGGACTTACTTGATTTAAGATAGCAGTTTTGCTTGCCCTGCCTGTGTACTGGTTGGGCCACACAGAACAGGCTTGTGAAACTGGTCCAGACTTCAAACAAACAGCTTGTGGGGTTGTAGTACTTTTAAGCAGTAAACTTACCCATTACCCAGTGCTGTTCCAGTTGATAGAACAGAGGAAATGAGGCAAGAACTGTTTCATATGCTGGCAGTCATGGCTTAAGATATAATAGGATAAAGCTTTATTTTATTTGAAGTGCTAGAGAGCTCAAATGAAGCAAATACAGATCTTAATTTTATACTTTTGAACTTGCTGTGTAGAAAGACATTGTCTTTAAAGCTAGTTGAACTTTCTGCTTTCTCCCATGTGAGGGTGGTTGTTTTTTTTTTTTTAAATACAGTAATTTCAAGGAATTTGTCTGCATTATTTACTCATTAATGTTAGTGCCTTTCATTTTTCTTGGAAATCTTTTGACAAAGTTGTCTGGCGGTGAGAAGCATCGGGTTTTGCTTCTAAGAGGAAAAAAAGGTGTGCATTTCTCTTGTCTGTGTCACTGCAGAAGATGAGCCAAAGAATTGAACTGTGGCCTCTGTCAGTGCTGTATGTTCTCTTGAAGGCAAGGCTTCTCCATTAAAGACTTTTTTGTCCTTCTACCATGGCTTGTTAGCTTTCTAAAAGGAGACCTAAGGATGTGACTCAACCCTGCAGAAGGAAGGAAACATGAAATGTAGGCTGTTCTCCTGTTCTGAACTTACAGCAAACCTTTCCAGAGGGCTCTGCATTGTTGCTAAGTAAACGTAGAACAGCTGTACTGGGCATGGCGGGGAAAGCACGGTGGTGTAAGTGTTCCTGGCTTTGTGGAAAAGACATTGCATTTAGTGTCATCATGCGTCTCAGTAAAACAAAAACAACCTGCCCCTTAATTTAAATAATTTCAGTCCAAAAGCGTATAAAATCCCATTGTTCCTTCCATGCCTTTCTTAGGACATGGGAACAGAATGCCTTGTATCCTTGTTGGTACAAGAGGAGAGTTTGAGGTGGTGGATTCAGGTTTGCTGACACTGGTGTGCAAACAAGAGAAGTGTGGGTACGGGGACGATAATACTGCTGGTTCTCCATTTTTTTAGATACTTGAATTATTTTGTCACTTAAAAGTCTGAATATGATTATTCCTGTCATCTGTTGTTCAAAAATGAATTTGTATTCAAAACAAATTTATAAGCCCAGGTGGCGAGCATAAATGTTGAACTTCTTGGTTTATGGTAGTCTTCGTTGTCTAAAAATAGTGTGCTAGCTAAGGAACAGATGATGTCTTCATTCTGTTTTTTTATACAGCTTGTATGTTGTCCTAGGAATGGTATCTTCTTCATGACTGTACTATAACTGTGGTTTTGTTTTCCCCACACTGGAGGATGGACAAAGTACTGAAGTACAGTTTTAGAAGTAAAAAAACAAAGAAGAAACCCAAACAAACTCCAAAACCCCCTGCAAATCATAACTGGTGGTATCTCTGAGCCAAGGGAGAGCTCTCCTGGCAGCTGAGGAAGTGGCAATTCCCAGTACTTTGGGAGTAGAAACAAAAGGTTGGGATGTGATTGAGACTTGGGGTTGATGGCTGATCCAGGACTTCTGCAGTATATGATTGCTCTTGATTTGTTGTGCTGCTTGAGAATCTAGACGTTGACTCATAGGGTAAGTAAAGAAGAGGGGGAGAACTTCAGGAAAGCAGAGATGGGAAGAGAAGAGATGGCAGAAGATGGACTTTGTTACAGCATTGTGGGCTTGGTATCGGATTAATGATCTGTTCAGGTGCCATTTAAAGAGTACTGTCATCCAGGGCACTGAACTTTAGGAGTAGATTAAAGAAAATACATGAAGCTACTGCAGAACAGCCTTGTTCTAATAAAGGCTGAAGAATTCAAATGATCCAAACAAAACCCCACCGTGCCATTGTTGCCTTTTTCTGCTTGTTTGCAGAGATTGAATGGATTTCAGAAGATGGTTGACCTAGTTTCTTGGGTAGCAAACTAATATACGTGTCTGCTTTCTATAAAATCTGGTCATAGGCCAAAGGTGATTTGTAAGGTGATTGAAAATCTTAGAATATAAAGGTAGTTTGCTAACCTAAGTATCTTAGGCCTTGATTTTAAGGAAATCAAAAGGTGATGTGATAAAGGTATATGAAATAAGATATATAGCACAGGCTGACAGAATGAGGAACTTTTCTTAATGGCATCTGAAGTTAGCACCCAGTTATCAGGTAATAAGTGTAAAATAAATCAGGCTTTTTTTTTCCCGTCCCCTCACAAAGTACCTGATTGGACTGTGGCATTTGCTGTCACTGTTAGCTGGAGAGGCTGAAGATGTGCATATCAAATGTGCAGAGATGATTTGTAGTTCAGGCAGTCTTTTGCACTATCTTTAAAGGGGTCGTGAGGATAGTTCCCTAAATAAATACCTGCTGTTGACCAAGGTGAGCACTTGGTGTGAATCATTTTGGCTGTTCATTCAGTATCAAAAAGCACCCATTTGCATTTAATAAATTGGACTGTAAAGGAGTAGTAGTCTACATTCAGTGTCAAGATCCTTTAACTTTTAAGGAGAAAATTCAGGCTTTTCTTCGTCTCTGGATTTTTAGCAAATATAAAGACAAAGAGAAGATATTTCATGAAAAACCCCCTTCTGTTACAGGAAGGATATTCAGCTTTAAGTCGTGCTTGAGTTTATAACTTCCATAAAATAAGGAACAAGTCTGTACTTATTCTTGTATCAGTGCTGAAAATCAATGTATTTAAAGTTAGTGGTAGTGCTGGTTGTGATACTGATGGTAAGATTTTTTTGACACCAAGGAATAGAGGGGGAGGGAAGCTAATCAATTTGTTATTTAAGGCCACTAGATAGAAAATCCTGTACCTTGAGAGCTGTTTCTGAAGTAGTCGTAAGTCAGGATCTCATGTCCTTCCTGTTGTAGTCTTGATGCTGAATGATTATTCATGTATCACGTTTTGGTATGGAAGATGACTTTCTAAACCTGATTTTGTGGGGCTTTTACCAAATCTCCCCCATCATTTGCATCATTCTACTTGTTAGTGTTTCTTGCTCTGAAAATTCGGATTTTGTGATGGAGGTAAAGCTTAAATTGGAGTCTTTTCTGCTACTGTGTCCAGCAGGAGAAACAGGTTAACCTGCTGAATTGAAAAGAAACAAGTTCTACCTCTTTTTCTTTGTGCGAAGCTACCAGTGGTGTTAGAAGTGGGGAGAAGGAAGAGCAGGAAGAAAATACTTGCTGATTAACAGCTACTGTAGTTTTCAAACAGAATTGCGCCTACCCTGTTGGACAGTCTTGTTTAGCATGGAGCTGTACAGTTCTGCATAAGGATATTGCAGTATTTAGTGTGTGGTTACTTTTTTGTGCTGGTGGTGTTTTTCTTCCCTTTATGAGAGTGCTGTAAATACTGAATTGTTGATATTGGTCTGCACGAAACTTGAACTTGGTGGGTTTTACTGCTTGAAAGTGGGACTTTTCTGCTAGAAGATACAGTTTTTTAGTTACAGTGATTCCTGTTTGTATTAAACTACTGTGTAAACCGGTTTTTTTCTTTTGTAGCCATTTTGGTGGTGTTGCTTTTTCTGAAGATAATAGCCTTATGTATCATTTGGCATGCTACATGAAAAAACAACAGTAAAGGTGTAACAAGAACTTAAATAAGGTAACACAAGCAACTCTCAACTACACCACGGCTTCCTACCCACCCCCAGCGCCCCAGTCTCCATGTTATCCCTGTTGCAGCATGAGGTTCAGCAAGGCCACCTGCAAGGTTTTGAACCTGGGTCTTGGCAAGCCCTGGTGTATCAGTAGAGGTTGGGGGATGAGGGGATTCAGAGCAGCCCTGAGGAGAAGGAGTTGGGGGTGTTGGTGGATGAAAAGCTTGACGTGAGCGATATGTGCTTGTATCCTGGAAAGCCAGCGGGGTCCTGGGCTACCTCAAAAGCAGAGGGAGCAGCACGTTGAGGGAGGGGATTCTGCCCCTCTACTCCACTCTCATGAGACCTCTTCTGGAGGTGTGTCCATCTCAGGAGTCCTCAGCACAGCAAAGGCATGGACCTGTTGGAGTGAGTCCAGAAGAGGCTCACAAAAGCAATTAGAGGGATGGAGCACCTCTCCTATGAAGGCAGGTGGAAAGAGCTGGGGTGGTTCAGCCTGGAGAAGACAAGGCTCTGGGGAGACCTTAGAGCACCTCCCAGTATCAAAATGGGGATTATGAGACAGATGGGAACAGACTTTTTACACGGGCCTGTTGCAATAGCACAAGGGGCAGTGGTTTTAAACTAAGAGGGTCAGATTGAGACTAGATATAAGGAAGAAAATTTTGCAATGAGAATAGTGAAGCACGGGTACAGGTTGACAGAGGTGGTAGATGCCCCATGCCTGCAAGCATTCAGAGTCAGGTCTGAGCAACCTGATCAATTTGAAAATGTCCCTTGCCATGGCAGGAGGTTGGACTAGATGACCTTTACAAGTCCCCTCCAACCCAAACCATTCTGATTCTGTGCTTCTCAGCAGTGGTGTGTTGGGAAAATCAGTTTTGCGATGTTTCTCTGATCTGGTGATGTGTGTTGATTTTGCATTATGCATTTATGGTTGGAATTGCCTGTTTGACCTTGTTGTGCTAAGGGTGAGGTGAGTAGTTCATCAGAATCAGAAGAACAACTTAAAGCAAGTTAATTTTTGGACTTGTGAATGTTTTGATCAGTTGCGCAGCTTTTACTATCCTTTACTATTAGTAAAGAAGCAGCAGTTGCACAAACACATAGTTGAACATTCTCAACCAGCAAAATTGAAATGAACTTAACTTTTTTCCTGGCTGACACCAATGAACAGTTTGTCCTAATCTGAAATCTATCCAAAGGCAGTCAATAATGTTTTCGAGGAAAGCTAGAATTTAACTTACCCACAGGTACTCGTGATTTATATTTTCTTGTGACATGGTGCTGCTTGGGAAAGTAGCCTGGGAAACTGCAGGCGTATGTAATGTTGGCAGTTGGTGGAATATCCTAAAGATCCAAAGCTTTGTTGATTTGCATTTCATGGTAAACATAAGCTAAGGAGGACATGCTTCCATGTTCAGATATCTTTGAAACCAGTGTTGTACTTCTGCTCTTTTCAGAAGTATATTCAAAATGTGATATGTCTCTGCATTACAGTAATTATTTAAGACCATAGATTACTACCCTGTTGCCTCAAAGCAAACTTGAGTTTCAAGTCCTGGCCTCTCTGGATGGTTCTGACAGACTGTTCTGTTTAAAGAAAATTGGAAACCACCATCTTTGTAGTGGTGTCATATTCACAAAGAAACCCAAATTCAAAAATGTATCTTAGTCTAAAACTGACATAAATTGTGTATGTAAATGCAACGATAATTTGGCAAAAAAAAATATTTGTTATTGATTTCTTTTCAGCTTACCCAAGTTTTGATTGCTGAGCAGCAGCTTTTGTGCACGTGTGTAAAAATGAGCAGGAAATGATGCACGGTAGATGATTTTGTGGCTGCTCTGAAGGTAACTGGCAGAGTCCTATAAAGGGTATCTGCGGAAATGGAAAAAAAAATTTACACATTCCAGCAAATTCTTTTTGCTGTTATCTCTGTTGTACATGGACAAAGTACCTTTTTGTTTTATATCTCAGCATTCATTAAACACCGTTTGGTTAGATCTGACTTTAAATGGGTACATGTAACACTATCTCATGAGAATGGAGAGAATTTGTCATCCCATGATACAGCTGGAATTCGTATTAAGCAGAAGGACTTGGCTCAGCTGTATGAAGCATAGCATGAAAGGTTAGGAAAAAAAAAAAGAAGGAAAGAAACCAAACCAAAACTCAACTGATAATAGAGCTCTGGTCTTTAAACTTAGAAGGCAAGATGGTCTCACTACATAAGCATACTGCTTATGGTGGCAAAGCTGAGTTTTCTGGGGAACTTCTGAGTATTTGACAATCTTAATGCTGTTGCAGTCTAAAGAGTAAAGCAAATGGGAGAGAAATCTGGGTTTATTCTTAGGAGTTGGGAGGAATTGTGTTGAATAAACATGCAAAGTACAACCAAAATCTGTTTGAGTAAGTAACAGTAACGTGTTGACTGACTGTCATGCATTTTGTGTTGAGGGCTGTGTTTGCTTGGGAGTGGAGTTAAAGTGTGAATTAGTGTGAATGGCAACACCTTTGGAATAAAAGGTGGTTGATGAAAAGTTGCAGTTTTGACTCCAATCTGCAAACAAGGAAGTTGACATTGTTTTTAATGGTTAGATGGAGGAAAAGTGTAAGTGTATACAGGTATTAAATCCTGCAAGTACTTGACAGGCAGAATTTCTCTGTTGTAACACAGCCATTGATGGAAGTTTGACTCTGGTGAAAAGACAAGCTGCTACATAACCCATAACTACAGCTGCTTTCTTGGAACTAGTTGCAATTCTCTTCTCAATTACAGCATGGCTTTAACTGTGTTCTTGGCATGATAGCCTTCTCCCCCCTCTTAGTTTTTATAATGTTGGGTTTTTTTAATTTCCTGCTTTCTCAGAGCTAACTTTTCTGTGCTGTACAACAATAAAAGATCTGTCTTCTTGTGTCCCCTGGGAGATAATGGGGGCAGGTGATAAAGTGGTTAATATTGCCTCCTACCACTGCCTCTGTGTAGTAGCTCCTTCTAAGATTAAATAAATTTGTCGCAGTTCTGTTCGGCATTTATAGTTCATTACATTCATTTTCAATTTCAGGTTTCTTAAGTCTCAAAGTCTTGTATCTCAGGGCTTTTCCTCTGACAGTATCAGGCTTGTAAAGAAGTGGCAATAATTCTTACTAATCAAATTTCAGTAAACTGTTGTCACTGACAAGTTACTTGTAAGGGGGACCTGAAAGGGTTATATCTCGTGAAATTCCAGCATTCTTCCCGCTTTTAGATGCGGGAGTTTTTTAAAGAAAAAAAACCCTGATAATTCAGGCCAACTGATCTTATTTTTGTTGGGAGGACAAATGAGCATTTTCAGGCCTGATGACAGAGCAGATCTTTAAGCTAGAAACCAATTACTGTCTTGCAGATACCTCTTGAAGGGTGTCTTCCCATCAAAGTTGTGAAGGCAAATGCTTTAAATAAAAGTTTGGAGATAAATTTAATCCTGTGATCTTTGTCACAAGCAATCTCCACTGTCAGTGAGATTCAGGAGTAACATGGGGTTGATTGCCCTGATGCCTACCTTTGAATTCTGTATAGCTATGCTAGTTTAATATTAATTTTGTATGTACTTTAGAATATTTATAATATAATGGGATACTCAGCCTACAAGGAGGTACTGAATTCACCCTCTTTCTTTGCAGATACTTGTTCATATATGTACAAGAAAATTGTTTTTGCAGATTGTATGCTATCTTCTCGTTGAAAGCAAGGAATGGCATTCTTTGATTTTTATCTCCTTTCTGCCAAGGAAAGGAATAAATTGCCAAGACTTCTCTGCCAATGAAGAATACTTTGAGAATGCATTTCTTTGTGGTTATAGCTATATAGAGACAGTGTAAATTAAAGAATGTTTTAAGACTGAAAGTACATTAATCTAGACCGACTGAACAGATATTGGGTCTTGCTTAGCTTCTCCTTTTAGTCAAGTAACAGTGGTAGGCTGAAAGTCTGCCTGCACTTAACTGTGATACAGTACAGCTGTATAAATTAATGTTTTCAGTAGTTCTGAGTTGGGAGATTTATAGGAACAAGGGTGGTAGCTGCAGATACTTCATTTTCCCCTCAGGTAAGTTCAAAGTCAACGTCATATTTGAATAATTTGTCTAGGGACTTGCTTCCATATACAGAGATTTCTCCCAGACTTGTACTATTTTGGCCTGGTCTCTTATCCTCAAATAATTGTAGGACAGTTTTTCATCCTTCCTGACTAAGCTGAGGGTCTGGAACTGCTTGGTCTTTGTCTTCAGAAATGGAAAAAAACCTTGCCTATGCACGTGGACAGGTTTTGGTTTCTTTAACTTAGAATAGAGTCTATTTTAATCTCTGTGTAAGTATTCTGTAAATAGAGAAAAGTAGACTTGGTTAGAATTTTTGAAAGCAGAACTAAAATCTTGAGTCTCGGCCTCTTCAGAAATGCTTGCTTTCCCTTAAAGTATCCAGTTAGACATTTTTAAACAGGCCAGAAAGAAGTTTTTTTAATCCTTCAGCACAGAGCTACACACTGAGGAGAAGGCTGAAAGCTATGAATTTGCATGTTGGGATTGGTGGCGACTTTAAACTGTGTTGCAACTCTTGAGTGCTTTACTGATTTTAATATTTCTGATAACAGTGGTTGCACACCAGAGAATCCTGGTGAGAATGAGGAGGCATGGAGCTTCACGGCACATTCACAATCAGGAACAGTCACACAGAAAATATAACTTATTAAAAACTTTGTTAATACTTAGGCTTTCAAAATGTTTCATAGTTAAGGAAACTTCTGGGGAGCTCTGATTTCTGATGAAATGTAGCAAAAACTTCAGATTAAACCACTAAACTATTGTATTGTTCTCTTGTGGAGCATGTTTCTACCTGTCAACTCGTGAAGCATGCTGATGTGGCTGAGTGAAATTTAGAGTAATTTTTGTGCAAAGAGTGAGATGTTTAGGGCTCACTTCTTTTTCCCCATTAGAAGTACCTAAAATGGTGTAAGATATGAAATGCATATCCCATATTTAAGCATTTTATTTACTCACTAGGACACCTAACAGAACATTGGCATTCATAAAATTGATGACATGAAATATTAATTCAGTTTAAACCAGAAATTCCAAAGCTACACTTCTTTTGTGGGTGTGAGAAAGCAGCTTTGTGGGAGCCCAGGGTACTTTAGAGCATAATGACTATATTAAAAAACTTCCCATCAACAGAAGCATTTAGAAGTGTAGGATGGATCAGGTATATCCATCACTGGGCTGGTTTCTGTCTGTGTCTCCCTTTCTGCCCCTCTCCACCACCCTTTTTTTGTCACTCTCTGGTCTTAAGTAAGCTGCTTTTCACCTTGTGTGTCTTTTAAACTTCCATGTCATTCTGTGTAACTGTGACTTAATTCTATTTGAGTTTGTATACTGGGGAATGATCCTGTTTGCCATTCCCCTGCTCTTCCAGATGGACATATCAAGGGAAGTGAAGTGTTCTACCTTTGGTCTTACAGATATGGGCTTATGGCAAAAAACTAGAAAGAGCTGAGGTTGGAAGGAGTTTGACAGTCTCTGCCTTTAGGTAGTAACTTTTATTGGCTAGTAGAAAAGTTATAGCTGTGTTTTCTGGAATAAATCTGTTTCAGTGGCTTGGCACTGCCCCAGTGTACCTTTTTGGAACAGTGATCCTGGATGTAAGTGGGTACTGAGGCAGCTCTTTCCCGTTACAGGCAGAGTGCTCAGTGGAAGAAACTAAATGTCTGTAAAATGCTGCTTGATAATTCCTTATGATAATCAAAACTTGGGTAGTATGTATAGGAGTTTAAGGTTAGGAAGCTGTTCCTTCCTCAGAGTTTAACTTCCTACCATGCATCGCTCTTGTGGTGCTGTGTATGTGCACAGAGGCAATGCATGAGGCTCTGGAAACTGCCTTACAAATACGGGGTTTCTCACAACTAGCATGAATTAGTTCTCATTAATGTTGTGTTCAAGCATCAGCAAGATGTCACAACTCTGTGCCTGAAGTTACAGGTTTTGAATCCACTTCTTGTGGCAGTGGTGCATTTTATTTGGAGGTTTCAGTGTTGGCAAAGAAACTGTAGCTGCTTGTGCCCTCTGCCATCCGTTAAGAAGGTGACATGGTACCAGAGTTAGAGATGCCACCTTTCTGAACTACCATTGTTTCTCTGCCTGATTTCTTGAGAAGTTTTTTCACATTCTAATGAACAGTTTAATAACTTCTCTGTTGTCATAAGTGTGGTGTTCATGATCATGGAGGATACTCTGATGAACAAACCAAGAAGGTAGTTTTACTTTTCTAAGTGTGGTTTATTCTTCAGACTCTTGTTGTATGAGATGGGGATAGAATTTTTGGATCCTGTTAATGGTTTGAGCACAAATTTATCTTTGACTCTGAACTTCTTCCATGGGAGCAGCTTTTTCTGTAAATTTGATTTAAATACACCTAGTAGAATGCAAATTATACTCTTACTCTCAATTTTCATCTTAAAAAGTTGTCCCAGTGTAGGTTCAGCATTGTTTTTAATAAGTTTGTTATAACTACAGGACATCATGGGACACTGCTCTGTAATAATCCAGCAGTAACCAGTGTTGCAGTTGGTTGACCTGGACGAAACTTCCCCCTGCCCCAAGCACATTGTGTTCAACATGTGCATCTTTTAGGGGTCTTTTAATTATTTTTATTTGTAATCTCTATAAAAAGATGGTTTGATCAGCAATTTGGAACATTTGCATGATTTTTTTATTATTATCCAAATTAGTCTTAATAAAATATTTTTTGGGGGCAGAACTCTAATGTGCATATTGAAGTGAAGTAACTTTGTTATGTTAGGATTTAGATTAGACTGTCTCAAGTGATTAGTTAACTTCTTACTGTCTATAGGGCCTTATCTTAAAGGCTTAAGAAGCTCAATTTTTCAGCAGTAAAGCAGTAACTTCCATTATTTTTGAGGTTGATGGATGAGAGTTTAACATGAATATCTTTGTTAGATAGGAATGCAGTATCTGATTTTTGGAGTCTGTACTGTTTCAGCAACTTTTGTCTGTAACGTGATGTAGTGCAGAGATTTTAGTGTTCTGCATGTGTGCTTCACCCACAGTGTCCTCACTGACTGCCTTGAGAAGGCCGACATCCATTTCTAGATTTGAGTGATAGGATAATGAATAAGTGAATATTTGTCTTGTCTTAATCTTTGAAAGCCAGATTAATTTTTATTGAAAGACAAAAAAGCTACTGGAAACCTCTTCATCAGCTAAAGGGGTTTTGCACTGCTCTTTATGAAGTCAGCCTCCCTTTGTTATTGTGCTTTCTGTGGTGCTTATGACAGTACCATAAGGCAAAAGTAATATTATAGTTTAGCCACAGTGACAAGCATATCTTTATTAATGAGATTTATTGTTATGTAAGACTTCTCACTTCCTCTGTCTTGTTTTTGTCGTATTCCAGTATTCAGAGATTGCTGGAAAATGTCTGCTGTGTTGGAAAGTTCCTACTACAGGAGGTTCTACTATAAGAGCACCCATAAATCATCCAGTTCTTTGGCAGTGTCTTTGCCACATGAGATGTCCCTGATAAATTGTGTAAGTTCATGTATAGCAATGCAAATAATTCCATAGTAGGTAATGTTTGTTCTAGCTCATGCTGGGCACGGCGACCCTCACACTAAACCCTGTCTATTGTGAAAGTTAACTAGCCTCATTTATTCTGAGACTCCTTCCAACAGAGATGATATGGAAGCTTTCTGTAGTTGAGGCCAACAAGGCTTCAGTCAGTCCTGTTACAGCAGATGATTTAACTTCTCTGAGTGCTCTTAATTGTGTGTGTGTGTGTGTAGCCTTTTCCTGTCAGCAGCCAGACACGTATATGGTGTGCAATTAATCTCTGCATCTGTACTCCATCCAACACACCCTGTAGGCACTGAATCATAGTCCTTGAACAGATGAGTACTACAGCACCACGTGATAGATCCAGTTTCTTCCTAGAAGGCATCAGTGGTGCGTGTGCACGCACTTTCATTTATACCTCTCACCAAGCTGGAGCTTCCTCCTGGGCTTCTGTTACACAATTCCTGTCACACTTTTCCAGTTACCGTGTTCCTGAAGAGCTCAGGAGCCTCCGCCTTCCATTTGGTTGGACATTAACCTCATACGTGGCGTTGCCCATGCTCGGATTGCACGGTGTGGGAAGGGCCCTGTGGGTTTCTCCTGAAGGAGCAGCCTGAAGCATGATCTGCCTGTAGAGCAACTCTCTCATCGTGTGGTTTGATGGAGTCCCTGATCTAAATTTGGAGATTGCAAAAGCCACCTCGATTTCAAGTCTGGTTACGCTTATTAGTACAGTTTATCCCTGTTATCCAATGGTGCTCTTGAACCTGGTGGTCCTAGGGACTTTTCTGTGGTGCCTGAAGTCTTTGTACTAATGATGCTCTTGTTGTGTGCATCCACTTGCACACACAACAAATTAATGGTAAGTGGGTGAAGGGAAGCTGCTATATGTGCATGTTTGCTGTTGGAGTTTTACTTATGTACAGCAACTTTGTGTCTACCAGAATTGTGCTGGCCATGATTCCCCAGTTTTATGTGATACAGTTCCTTTGCTTCTTGTGTGCATTTAATTGAGTTTTGTGGCTGCATTTCTTCATAAAAAACTGTCAGAATCTATTAGTCTTTAGGTAAGTCTTTCTAGCCTTATTATAGCAAAAAAGCTTTGTAGTATGACAGGTCTCTAAATAAAAATAAAAATATTTTTTTTTTATTTGACTGCTGTTCCAGGATAAAGTTTGAGTCCAAAAACATGAACTGACTCCCTTGTTGCAGTCTCTAGAACATGTATGTGACTATTTGAATATAAGTGATTGTTACTTCGCTTAAGCATAAAAATGTAAGATTTGTTTTTAAATGGTTCCTTTGTTACTCCAAATACAGAGTAATATAGAAAAATTGTTGTGTTCCTGTTTTGAATGAGGTTGCAACATGCACATTAAGTGTAGGAAAAATGCCTCTGGAGATGATGGCATCTGCAAGGACCCTTTGAACAAAGATCTTGTGCTCTCTCAGTACAGACCTAAATGGGAGGATGTGGGAACGTAAGAATGGCTTAAAATTCATCAGATTTCCTGTGCAGAAACAGGAGTCCAGTTGCCTTTAGTGTCTCGCTAGTGAAAAGCGGATGTAAAAGCTGAGACAGTCTGCAGACAACCTTCTGGGAGTGAAGCTTCCTACTCAAGGTCTCAAAACATAAGCTTTGCAGTAATTTTTTTTTTTTTTTAAGCAAATATTGGTTCCTAAAAAGATCATTCAGACTGCTTAAGCTAAGAGCTTAAACTATTTACACATCAGATAATGTTAGGTACTGTAAACATCACTAAGAGCTGGAACTAATGCCTGCCTCTCTGTGGACTAGATAACAAGCTTGTCTGCATCCAGAGGAATAGGAAACAGGAAGGGGAAAAAAAAGGATGTATTGACCAACTATCCACAGCCGGGGATTCATGGCATCTTTCCTCTGCCCTTCCCTCCTCTTCAGAGTTTTTAAATGGCAGACTCTGGCATAATAACCTACTGATGGTGGCATAAGGGACATCTCACTCTACCTTCTATTTGAGGAGTCTTGAATTCACTCTCTACCCGTGAGCCAGGCTGGTACCTCTCTTCCAGCTGAGGCTGGGATACTTTATGAGTAAAAATATGAAGGACACTGAAGCTGGAACACATTATGAACAGGAGTTTAAGGTGTGGATCCAGGAAAGACTAAACACAGCAGAGCCTGGTGAGAAGAAGTTTTTGTGGAGTGCGGGAAAGGCTTTTGTGTTTAGTCTTTGGTTACAGTAGATCTCTGTCCAGTGGAAATCTTAAACTGTTCTTGGATTTGGGATATGCAGCTTCTATCCTATTGTTACAAGCTTTGACTTATTGAAGGGTTTGTGTAGCTTGCTCTTAACTTAACAGTTAAAGCTCTTAGAAAGCAGAACTTGAGGTCTGGGACCTCCTTTTATTGTGCCTCTGTGGATAGCAGAAGAATGAGGAGAGGTCTGATGTTGATTCCATGAGGTTTCTACAATGTAATTCAGTGCCTTGGTTGAGTGTTGTGTATCCAAGGAGAAAACATACATTAACTGAGATCTGGGGTCAAGAGATACATGGTGCCTGTACTTGAGAGGGAAGAAGCATTCCAGGTTGTGCCTGTTTCTCTCTATGACAAAAAGTAACTTGCCCCTGACATTTCTGACTAAGTTTGTATGAGTTACATGATCTGAACTTCATTGTCTTCCTCCTTTATATTGTATCAAGAACATGCTCTCACTAGGAGTAGGAAAAGATTAGTCCTGTTTCAGTCTCTGTGTAACTGTATGTACGTGCCCTTTTCAGCCTGCTATGGAAACCTGCTCCGTAACTAATCTGGAGAACATGTCATCTGTGTGCTGCCTCTTCATCTCTAAGTTGAGTCACTCTAAGGGCTTTAGTCACTCTCTAGGGAGTAGCTCTGTTAAATACTCATCGTGTTTTTTCAAATCATCAAATATTTTCTTCTCTGCCCATAGTTAAACTTTAAGCCTGGCCAATGTAAGAGTATTCAGATGATTGGCATCATTACAGCTCCACTTCCACATATGTCTTTGAAACAGAGGAATATGCTCGTTGTATGGCTAAATGGAATAGGTATTTAGCAATTTCAGTTTTGTTGTTTTTTTACATAAGAGCTACGTTCTTCTTTCTGTATTTACAGTAAATATAGGCATAGGTTCCTGAGCTCCAAGAAGTTGGGTGAATAAGGTAAGCAGTGCTCTGGTCATAGTCAGAACTTCTGCAGTGTGAGCAAACTCCGCTGGAACTGAAGCATACACTATTCCCAAAAAAGGGTGATAAGGGTAGTCACCTGCTAGGATTCAGTCCTTCTGTAGTACTTAGAGTTATTTTGAAAAACCTGTGTTTTTAAGGGAAATTGCTAAACCTTGCCACGGTACTGAACTCAAAATATCAAGTCAAGTGTTTGAAAGCTACAATACGGCACTGACAGGAGAAAGTATTTACAGATGGAAATCCTTTCTGTGACTTTGGAGTAATTATCAGAGGAAAAACTGGTCAGTGCTCTCTTTGGTAAATTATACTTCAATGAATGCATTGTGTTGGGCTGATAATACTTTTAAACCTGTGACAGATGTTTGCTGTGGGACAAAGGAAGGTTATGTGTATCTTTTCCATCCTGTCTTTGCAGCTCTTAATGAGCTGGACCATCTTCATTTGCACACAAAATTACCTTCTGGTACGTAAATATGTTTTGGTTTTTTGCAGATCAAACCTATAAGGAATAGCATGCTTAAATCCTGTAACTGAGGCTGTTCTGGTGAATGAAGAAAAGTAATAATTTGATGTTGAAAATGGTCAGGGTGTCACTAGAGTGCTAGGGTGTTACATGGAAGCAGACCTACAGTCTTCCAGAGGCAGATAGTGAGTTTTAGTGTAATTATTTTGATCTTAAACACTGGGTTTCATTTCTGTCCTGGAAATAAAGGAATGATAACTTACTTTGCAGCTGCGTAGAAGTAATTTTGGGGATTTTTTTCATAGTTCTCTGACTACCAATTCCTCAGATCACAGGAGAATTTCTTCTTTCAACTGAAAATAAAAGTTTTGGCAATATATGTTTGTAAGGGAAAAAGTAGTCTGTATCATTTTAGTAAGCTATAAATTTCTCGAGTTTTGCTTGTCATGGAACTATCTGTAAATTCTAGTGTTTGTAGGTGTTCCTATTTTTGTAGGACACTGATAGTGTTCCTTTCTGCCTCTTCTTTTGTAGCTGCCTTATTATGAAGAGTAGCCTGCCAGAAGCTCTGCAGGGATTATTTTGACTGCTCAGTGTGTATGCTGTGTTATGTCTGACAACAGAATTGTTTGTAAACTACCATAAGCCTTCTGACACTTAGTTATCTTTATGGCTTATTTTTTTCTTTAACTCATTTTGTATACTCTGCTTTTCAGATATCTCTTGTGATGGGCTGTTGTCTCTAGCCGTCTGTTGAGATCTTGTGTCAGGGGGGATACATGACCTTAAATCCACATTGCTGTCTCTTCTGTGCATCCTACGCTTTGAGCTAAGCAAAATAAAGCACAGGCAAAGAGGATGTATGTAAAGAGATTTTTAACTGTTCTTAACAGTGTTGGGCATACAGGCTAGATGGAGGGGTGGAGTTACTCCTAAATGTACTTCAGACAAAGCTTTTGAGTTGAAATAACCTGCATGTTAAGTTGTCAAATCTAAATTTGTCTGGGCCTTTGAAGAGGCGCTGTGTAGGTTACCAGTTAAAGAGGAAGTGAAATGGCACCTCAGGCCACCCCAGATGGTCACTTCAGGAGTGTCCTTGGGAGGAAAAGTGTCCGACTGGAGCAAGGGCAGAGACTTGGAGTGTGTGTTATTGGGTCAGCATTTGAGAGTTTGGGCAGAATTTCAGGACAGATTTTGACCTGTTTCTCTTTGCATCTCAGCCCTGAGTCATCCCAGTTACCTGCTTGTGAAGACTTGTAGCCAGCTCTGACACAAGGCTTACCTGCGCTGTGAGTGGCAGTCTTGCTTTAATGGTGGCAAAGACTGCAAAATTATTTAGGTTAACTTCAAGCCCCTACATAGAAACTGCTGTATCTTATGTGTACCACAGTATTTCAGCAAACTCTTCATAGAGTACCCTGAATCTCTCAGTATAACCTATTACCTCCTGTTTTAGTGACGTTGCCCTTCTCTCCTGAGAACACAGCCATTAATAAATTTCTCAGAAGTCTTCTTCCTTGTAGCTTAAATGAGTGCAGATCTTGGAGGCCTGAGAATCAGTGGCTGTGACTCTGCCTGTTGGAACATGTACACCCGAGAAAAGCAAACACTGGGATTCACAAAAGGCTCTTTGCATCTTCATGGTTAATGGTTTTCTTTAGCATGAATTTTGTATGGAGAACGAGATTTAATCAGGTGTTGTACTTCAGGATTTAATTCCACCTTCCCCTTAAGTGACAGAACTAATGAAGTAAGGGATGGTCACTTAAATGAATAGTCTCCCTAATTTAGCAGTAACAAGTGGGTTTATTGTCTGCTACCTTCTTTTGAACTCACCATCCTATAAAGCTATGCCAACACAGTGTGCGAAGGGCAAGCAAGGATATCTCCTGGGAATGAGCTTACTCTTTTGTTGTTCACCTGCTCATTAGCTTGTCAAAGAAACAGTGTTAATTTGTTTCACAAAGGTCTACTGAAGTTAATAAAATTAGTTTGTGAACAAATTTTATCTGAAAGCTAAGATGACAACTAACTTGGTTTTTCTCAGCTGTGTTATTTATACTATAGGTTACAGTTTGTTGTTTTTTTAAAAAAAAATCTCTCTTGACAGGTTTTATAGACTGAACTGGATTAATCTAGATCATGAATTGTTGCCTTGAAAGCTGTAGAGATCTTCCAAAGGGATCACCTGCCTGCAGCTTTCTCTGTGTGCTCCCACTCCAGCACCCCTGTCCTTCCCCTGTGCAGTGCTGCTCCTGGCCAGCGTGCCTGTGCAGCAGCCTCTTTCCTCTCCGGTTCCTCCGGTCACACCAGGCTTTATTCTTTGCCCAGCACTGGCACATGATATAGTTCCACTGCTTGGGGATGTTTCTGTGATCTCCAGTGGTATCTTTTGTGGTATCTCCAGTCCACTGTTACCTACAGCTGTTCTGCAGGTTGGCTTTTCCCATCCAGAATTGCTCCACAGCTGCTGCCACTTGCTTCCCTTTCTCACCTAAAGGCCAGTCTGCAGGAATGGGTTGCCAGGGAGGAGGAACTACAGCATGGGAAATGCTGAGCAGCCAGAGTGGGATCAGTGCAGGACTGGAGAGGCAGAAGAGCGTCTAGTGTGCTTAGGTATTGCTTTCAGTAAAACAAATTCCTGCATGTGACTTCAGGTAGGTAAAATCTCAGAGATTGAACCATTTGAATTTGGAATCATGATTCTATATGCGTTGGTCCAGTGGAAACATTATAAAATTTCTGTTAAATGAAATGATCAATCATGCTTGGAAAAAAATACCCATTTTGTGGTACTGAATAGGAAGCTTTTCATAGTGTAGTGTAGCAAGGGTAGAAGGAAGTGTTTTTGTGGAATGTGTTGAAGGAACTTGCATGTGTTGCATTGCATAAATGGTCACTCAGGCAGCAGGACTTTCAGTCCTGTTGCAGGATGTAGGAAGTAGCAGAACTGCTCTGCTCAGCTCTTGCCAAGCAGTGTGAGTGGAAGGACCTTATGGCTTCCATTCAGAAGTTTTTAAGGTAATTGTTAACTTCATACACTTGCCTGGCAAGAGTACCATGAATGAAAGGCACTGAAATAGGGTAGTGGAACAATTGTTAAAACTAAGCCTATGCTTTAACAGAGCGATTAAGGTGGTTTGGTGTTTTTTAGATTTCCCGTTCTGCAGGAGAGAGAAATAGTGCTTATTACTACATTTGCAGAAAAAAAAAAAGAAATCTCTACATTAATCACATTAATTTGGCAGGCACTTGCTTATCTTAGGTGCTGCCTTGATACAAACTGGAAAAAGTTATTGTTTTTTAACTTTTTTTTTTTTCTTTTCGACTGTCTGTTGCAACTATTTGCTTAAGTGTAGATGTGAATAGGATCCCTTGATTTTTATTTGTCAATTACATTTTCCATAGTATCTCAGAGTACTTGTTCTTCTGAGCTGCGCTTTTCAGGTTGCAAGTTTTTCTGTTGTGGAGGGAGCAGGAGGCAATGGGTGATATCTTTTGATGGTAGTTTTCACTGTGACTAAAATCATTCCCCAGACTTCATAGCTCTTCCCCCTTCCTCTGTGCTTCCCAAGCTGGGACAAATCAGTAATGTTACGGCCTTTGTGATTGGAAAATTCACTGCAAAGCAGCGTATTTTTTGTTAAATGCTCCTTAATCAGGATTACCTGATGAAAGAGAAACTGCTGATAGCTGATTAAATATAAATTAACGCTGAATTTTTCATGCCTCTTCAGCTGGATTTAAAATGACATGACAGGGATTTTATATTTCTGAAACAAGTTTGTGCTAAAAACAGATGCATTGCAGAGTATGCTTGACTTTGCTGTAGAAGCAGAAAGAGAATTGGACTACAAAATGGGAAGATCACTCTTGGAAAGAAACCTTGAGATGTGACATACTAAAAGGGTGGATTCTAGTACCAGGAACACCCAAAGCAGGAGCAGCACTGGTTTTACTGGAGACAGGTTAAGCGGCAACGTTCAAGTATTTAAATTAGCTGAAATCCCTCAAACAGAAGCAGCCTACAAAACCTCTAAGGGATAAGGTTTATGAACCTTTCACCACAACAGAAAGGTGCCAGTTTTGGCCAGTTCATCATCCAGTTACTGTACTAAAAAAGATAGACTGCAATAGAAATCTGCTCCAAATGAACTTAAACAGCCTTCGAATGCTTGCGGTGGAATCTATGCTGCATTTCCATAGAAAATGCTGTTTTGTCTGACCATACAAATAGTGGGGTTTTTTCTAAACTAGAGGATTAGTTTTGAAGCAGGAAATCCTGGTTAACATAGAGAAAGTTCAGAAAGGTAAAAAC
The DNA here is from genome assembly GCA_013396775.1 of Cephalopterus ornatus. Classification (NCBI taxonomy): domain Eukaryota; kingdom Metazoa; phylum Chordata; class Aves; order Passeriformes; family Cotingidae; genus Cephalopterus; species Cephalopterus ornatus. The sequence continues at coordinate 139,627 of VZRE01007486.1, read as the reverse complement.
TTTCACTGGCCGCATTTTTCCTTAACTGATGAAAACTGTAGCAATGAAGCATTTTTTCCCTGTGTGCAATATATATATATAACACTGTAAATAAAGCTTGAACAGAGACCTACTTTTTTCTGCTGCAATTATGTGTAACTTGGCTCCGTAATGCAGAGATGTAATGCTCTATTTTTTGTGCTGTAACTATATGTAACTTAACTCAGTAATGCTGAGATGCAATGCTCTATTTCTGATGCCTGTGATCATGGCTGGCTAATGGCCTTACTGACTCAAGGTTTGTGAGAATGCCTCTCCATTCGCTTGTAATGTCACTTCCATAAAATAGCAAGTGTTTTTGAAATAGCTGTGTTTTATTTGCATTCTTGAAGAATTATGTAGGTTCCTGGGCACTGCAGGATCAACTTTGATTTACCCCTGACACTGGCTTATGTGATTGAAATACTGTATATTGTTTGTGTTTACTGGGATTCTTCTGTTTTTTCAGATCTGAAGACGAGCTGCTGCACTGACAATCTGAAGAAGGGAGTTCTCTGTTAAGACTGCAAGAAGATACTACCAGCTGGTAAACACTTCCTTAGGTTTCTTTGCTTGTAGAATGTTTCTTTGTTTTCTGTAATATTTTAGGCCAAGGAGTGCAAGGTATTTTTCTATATATTTTGGATCTACTGAAAGCAAGAAGTAGCTCATGCAGTATTTTTTCTTTCTAACTGTCTTTACCTTACTGGACAAAAGACTCAGTAGCAGTGGATAACATGTGGGTATTTAAACTGGAATACAAATTGATTAGATTCCTGTCCTCTCGGTAGGAGAAGAAAGACTTGGTTTTTTGCTGTAGTGGCATGCTAAACATTGTCTATTTGCCTTTTTAGCTGAGACAAACACAATGCATCTGTACCCTGCCCTATATAAATACTGTTTGAAGTGTGGTAGTGCAAACAGTGAAACTTCAAATCTGATGCTTCAGAGTCTGGAGAGAGAAGAAAGGAAGCTTTAGCAGAAGTTCAGATGCTTTGGAAGATGCCATTAATGCGCTTGTAATTATTCAATGGGTGTTTGGTGAAGTATAATTTTCACTGAAAATAATATATAATAATAAAACTAAGGATGTCTCGTAATTTCTAGGCATTTAAAGTCGTGTGCAGGCTGCCTGTGGGTTCAGAGTGATAAAAGGATCATCAGTGAAGAGCTATGACCACTTTAACAGCAGTTTGCCAGCCCGTAAGCTAATTTGTTGAGCTACACTATTACAAGGCAATCACAAGAAAACATGAGGTTTTAGGACATTTGAGTATGTCTTGGCGTTGATAGTGGGTACCAGATTTACAGCTCACTTTTCAACTAATTAATGTTATACATGATGTAGCAGTTTTCCTCTGTAATTATACCTTACTATCTACCTTCTATAAAACTTGAATCCTACCTTCCTGTTTATTGCCACCACTTGAGCTCCAGGGCTTAGTAAACTTGTGTGAAGAGGATTCTCAGCCCAGAATGGGGTGATGCAGCTGGGTTCAAGGACGAACATGGAAAGAAGCAGTATCCTAGCCAGTAGAAAAACATTACAGATGCTTTATTAATTTTCACTTGGCTATTAATTTGCCTAAATTTTGTAAGCAATTGAGGATAACTTCATGAAGTTGTGTTGTGTGGCTGTTGCAGAGAATATTAAACTACTGTGTTCTGTTACTCTGCCAAACCTAGATTAATGATAGGAAAGTTTTGAAGGCGTATAGTGGTCAATAATGTGCATGTCAGAAGTGACATAGTAAAAACAATGTCTGACTTTTTAGTTTGTTTGGGTTTTTCTATATAAAGATGGCTTGCGTAGTACAGCTATTTGTGAGGGATAATTTCAACAGCTTTGTTGCCTGGCCATGTAAAATTGCAGCTCCTGAAGCTAAAATGCTTATGAGACTCCTTCCCAAATACTTAGCTGGAAAGTGCATGTCCTTAAACTTACAGGAGAAAGAACCTGTAGTGTGTAGTGTGTCACCATTCAAGGTACCAAAACACTGCATAGCCAATGTAAGTTTTGAATGATGTTGTAATTATCTGATAGTAATTTTTAGGTTATTACTTTAGATTATTTTGATGGTATATGATGTGAATAAGTAATGTGTGTCTGTCACTAAATTTCTGTTCATAGCTTGCCCTGTACAGAAGATTGAAAAGCTCGTTAACCTAGAAGCAAAGGGCCCTCTGTCCTTTTCCCTACTTTGGCTTCCTTTCCCACCCCATCATCTCCCCATCTCTCTTTGAGAGAGAATTTTAACAGGATGGCCATGCTGAGTGAAACTGGCTAGTTCTATAAAGTAGTTCTTTGTCTGCAACTGTGGTAAAGTGTTTGTCTTAATTCAGCTTGGTTTGTGCTGCACAAACTTGATTTCACTGTCTCCAGCGTTAACTTTGATCTGGGAAGACAGGAGCTGAGAGCCTGCTGAGCTCTACTGCGTTTTAGACCTGAGCCAGGTCTCAATCAGGCCCCCAACTCTGGGAACGTGCTGAAAAGAGAATGTGCCACTCAGGTGCCGCATCCCTTGGGGCAGAGTGTGTCTGGTCCTTGAAGTGGTGCAGACTATCCCAAGTGCGTGTAAGAGACATGCATGCCCATCTTATCTGGGTGGTATTTCTTCTGGTTATGATGTTTCAACTGTCAGTTATCACAGATACTGAAGGACATATAAAATTTTAGTGTTTGCCCTATTTTTCATGTATTAGCTGTTCTTTTTCATTATGGTAACTTACTTGGATGGGATTATTTTCCAGAGTATCAGTCATTCAGCAAAGATCTTGATAATTGTCTCCTGCTTTCACGTATAATCTCTGATAATTATTCACTCTTATTTTATAGTGTTATCTCTTATATGCAGCTTGAACTTGTCTGCATCCTTGAAGATTTAAAAATCTTTCCACACAACTTAGAATTGTTCCCCAGTTATGATGATAGGGAGATGCTTTGAACAAACTGATTAACATGTTGTGGAGTCTCTGTTCCAGGACTAATATTGCAGTGTTGGTGGATTAACAGGTTTTGCATTTATGCTAATTTTAATAAATATGAAAACACCTTCAGTATTACGTTTGCAAAGTGGAAGCAAATGCATACCTGTCACTTTATTAATTTTGAGAACTCTTTTGTTGTGGCTTGTATAGCTCTCATAAAAGTAGCATTTGTCTGGCTGACACATCTTTAAATGTTTTGTTTCATCTTGGGAAGAATCTTTAAAATCTCTTCAGTAACAATGTGAGTCTTTTAGTGCAAAGCCCTTAATATGTGTTAAATTTAAAAAGGGCAGGAAAGCTTGTTGTCCCCATAATTGTGTGCCTGCAAAAGGTGAGAAGTGATGGATTTCATTCAGAAGAGATACTGTATTGAGTGAGGCCTTATTGCAGGTGCTTGCAGTCTTCTGTATGGCTTTGACTGTTGAGGAAGTTTACGTAAAGTCAAATGTGCTGCAAAAAATATAAAGCAAGGTTCTGTTTTGTTTTGCTCAATGATAAATGTTAAACAAGGAAATAGGTGTTACAAATGTGCAGCTTTTAATGGGGTGCTTTCAGAAAGGATTTTTTTTTTCCTGGGAAACTTATGGAACCAACACAGAAAGTGGTGAAGTTACAAATGCTCCTGAGCAACTTGAAAAGCTTTCAGTGCAGAGCCTACCAGATACCAACAGCAGAGTAATATGGGAATATCAGGGTAAGAGAATAATCCACAACAATGAGGTTATAGGCTGCAAATACATGAAGAAAAATTAATATCTTTGTGACAACTGACACCACTTTTACTTCTCATTTGTGCCACTAGTTAAAAACAATCTCTTTCGGTAGCATTGCTCTAAATATATTGTTGTAGGCTTGCCTGTAAATTGAGCAGAGTCTCTTGAACTGATTTGTCACCCATGTGAAAGTGGGTTTGTGGAAATGGTTTTTAGTACATGGAGTTCAAGTACTTGTGTTTTTGACACTCAGAACATTGTGGTAGAAATTCCGATCATGTCACTGATATTCTACCAGCATGCATTTATTTTGTATTAGTGCCAGTATCTAAGGTAAGGAAGAGATTCTTTTAGGCTGAACTGAGCTGTCTTCTACTTAGTTGCTGTATTTTATCTTGGAACTTGTTTTATGTGGCTCACTGCAATAGCACAGGGATAGATTGAGGGGCTAAAAGCTTTTATGCAATTCTGTTTTTTAAAGTCTAATAGTGTGTATTTTCGGTGTAAAAAATCTGCTTGTGTGAGGCAACGTAACGTGATATCTTTTCTCCCACAGTAGATGTACAGTTACTTAAAACCTTGAATGAAGACTGTACTAATCTGCAAATGATCAATGATAGTGTTTTTTAACTATAATCAAGCAGATTTCATGTAGACCTCTTCCAAAATATCCTTTTTTTACATGTAGCAGTCCTACTGCAAGAGTTTGTAGAGTAAGTTTAAAAAGAAGTGAACTCTGAATTTGGTTTAAAGGCGCATTTAGTAAAGTGTCTTCTGCTTGAGACTTCAGCCATGTGGATTTGTTTATGAAGGTGAAGCTGCTATTTTTCTCTACCTGTAAATAGTTGCTCAGGACAACGTGAACTGTTTAATTCTGTTTGTCCGATGAGTCTTGAAATCAAAGGCATTAATTTAAGGATTGTTTTGACTTTTTGAAAAGTCATTTTTAAACAGACCAGCAAAATATGTAAACTTTTCTCATCAGAAAGACATTTGACCTGAAAAGTTTGTTGAGACAGGTGACTGGACTTTCGTATTAAGTGTTATGTGGTCTGTGCTGTTAGGTTAATGTCAGATGTTACTTATTTCACTTCCTGACTTAGAGAAAGATTCTTAAATGCTTGTTAAATGGTAATTCTAGGTTTTGTGGAGGGAAGGTTGTTGGTTTAACTCTGTAGGGACTTGAACTGTAAACATGCTGTCTTTCAGATCTGTTTGGTATTCAGCTTATTGCTTGACCACATAACTACACCTTTCTTAGTTAGAATCATAGAATATCTCAAGTTGGAAGGACCCACAGGGGTCCTGGCAGCAAAATCTACCACTAAACCATATAACTAAGTGCTCTGTCCAGACGTTCCTTGAACTCTGACAGGCTTGGTGCCATGACCGTTTCCCTGGGGAGCCTGTTCCAGTGACCAACCTTGAAGAACCTTTTGCTGGTGTCCCGTTGGAACTGCTTCTGATGCAGTTTGCCTCCCTCTAGCTGGGCAAGCTGGAGGCGCTTTCAAGGTGCTATGTGACTGTTCCTCTGTGTTTACAAAGTGTTGTTTCCTGGCTTGTGGGTGAGTTACACCTCGGAGGAGCTGCCTCCGCTGAGCCTTGCTTAGTGGGGGCAGCACTAGGGACCCTGGGGGAAGGACTTACAGTGAACTGCTGGGGTCTCTCCTAGAACCTGCTCAGCCCTGAGTTTGAGAGGAGCATGTGGCAAAACTTAGTGCTGCTGGTTTCCATGGGAAGGGCTTTTTGGGCTTTTAAAAATCTAATCTGTGTTTGCTGAAATCTGGAATAAACAAATCCATTGCCTCTGAACAGCAGAGGTACTGCCTGGGATACTTCCATAGCTGTAGCATAATCAGCTTAGGTCTAAGTTCATCTTGGAGTTTTACCTATCAGAGTGGAAACTAGGGCTTCAACTCTCAGTTTTTCGTACTGTTGAGGAACAGCTGATGGTTAGAACTTGCTAAAACCAGGGAAAAGGTCTTGAGCTAGTAAGCTACTGTTACTCTTCTTTGTTTGGTTTCCTTTCACGATAGAAGTTCGTTGCTGTTCATATGACCTGGAATAGTCCTGAGAAGAGAGGTTTACCCTGAGCATAGAAATCTAGATTATAAGAAATAAGGACTCCTCTGTTCAAGTTCTGGTGAATAGGACTGTGGGTCTTGGGGTTGGTCAGAGCTGCTAATACACCACTAATAATGTTGAATGGGAAAGCTCTGCTGACCTTTCCTTGTCTTACTGTATTTATTGCACAAGTGGATGATTATTGCTGCAAAATTCCTGGGACAGGGCATGGTTTCGTTTCTGTTACGCTGATACTGAGTCAGAACTCTGTGTTAAACTGCCGTATTCCTAATAAATTGTATCATTTTTATAGCTTAAATAAGGAAGCTGATGAATCACTTGGCTGGTATTCAGGAACACTTCCCAACTGGGTGTTAACAGCATCGTAACAAAAGGAGGTATGGACTGTGGAAAATGCCAGGTAGTCATGGGAAAGTTAAACATGCAGTGGAGAGCAAATGGCAATAACATTTAAAGATGTAAAGGTATCCCATATCTCTTCCTAGTTTAGGAATACTTCAGTACTTTTTTTGAGGATTAAAAGTCTGAATTCTAGAAAGTTCTTAAAAATTCTGCTTGTGTTATATACTCAGTACTAAATCACTTCAGGATTTGGATTTATGAAGGTTCAAAAGAAATACAGGAGATAATATGCTACCAAAAATAGCAAGTTCAGTTGTTTGAATAATGGACTATTAGATATGGGATTTGCTTTAATAATTCTTGCAGGCTTTTTTAGTATTTTTTGTTCTTGCAGTAAAACCGGAAGTTGTGTAGCTTGAACTAAAATACCACTGTTCTACCCCCCACCCCATTATCAAAAAAGCAACCATCACAAATGAAAAAAAACTCCAACTCCTAATTAAACAATCCAAGGAGTCACATCTCTGTTTGACTAAAATTCCTTATTTGTCTTCTGGTTACCCAACATTTATTATTCTCAACTCACTTTGAGAAGTGAAAAAGTTTATTTGGACATATTTAAATTAACTTTTTGATTTGGTTAAAAAAACTCTCGTACTTGGTGTTCAACTTGCAACTCCTTTTTTTGTTATGCAAGACTTTGAGATGCAAAAATAAGGATTATGATAGTTTATTTTACTGTTTTCACTAAGCCAAAGTAATGGTTTGCTATGGAAAACATATCTGTAAGTGGGCAAAATATAAATTTTCATGCTGAATACTAATCTTGGGCATGTGTTAATATCCTCTTATGCCATAAGAGCTTCTCAAGTATCTTTTAGTTTTCTTTTTTTTTTTTAATTGGTAAAAGGGGTATATGTATATAACCTTGTTCTCTTCTTGTTAGCCTATAATGCAGTGTCTAAACTTATTTGAAATACTTTTTTCAAAACAAACCCAACTGTTCTTTGCTGTGTTCCTCTTGTAGCCAAATCTCCAGATGAAACTTTAGAGAAACTGGATCAGTGCTGTGTAGAATATGATTTATATTGGCATAAATGGATTTTAATCTGTGCATAAAGGACAGACAGCATAATGTGTGCTTTTGGCAGGTGTCTAGCACAGGTTAAGAACTACAAGAAAGCTTTCAAGGAATCATTTAGGTTGGAACAGACATTAACCCAAAACTGCCAAGTCCACAGCAATATAAGCCAATACATTAACTGCAAAAGGGATTGAAAAAAAATCTTGTAATTAGGATCACATAAAACAAAGCTGCTATGCAATGCGGTTTAGAGAGAATGTATGTTTTGAAATGAATTATGAAAAATGAAATTGATGGGACAGTAGGTGCTTTGATACATTCACAGACTATTTCTATCATTAAATTTTAAATTTAAAACATAGTTTGAGTGTAGTAATTAATGAGGTACTGTGACAGCATTGAGAAATTATACAGGATAGGGAAAGACTTACTAACTCATGAACTTTGAATATACAACTTAGCTTCAGAAGGATAAATGAAAACGGCTGGATTTGAGCTGAGGTTTTACCGCCAGAAAGCAAAAAAAAAGTGGTTTTATAGCAGCCAACCAGTACTTTTGCTCTTTCTAAAGAACTGAGGTCACTTTGCAGTAGTGATTGACTACCTTTGCTTATCTTAATCTATTATATGATTGCCTTACAGATATAGGAGAATCTTTGTTTAGAATCACTGATGTTAACATTGGAGTTCGTATCCATTTAGCATTGAACTGTGGGCTCATCTGCAGATGTCCTGAAACTTCCTTTGAAACATGATCTTTGCTATGATTTATTTCTTTTATGGCTTAGCCATCTGTTATTGTTACTAAAGTAAAAATCAAGTTTTATTTCTTAGCTTTCTCTTTTTATTACTCACAAGATGTAGGATGTATTTGACTTGTGGTTCTGTTTTGGACTGGGCTAGGGTTTTATATTTTAATTTGTGCTTCTAAAGGTATTAAGTTTTTTTGAGTCTGTAACTGAAGTAAGAGAGCAGGAGCATCTAAAAATTGCCAGAGCAGGTAGTCCTTGAGTTGGGGTCCTGTTGTGTTCCGCAGTATTTGTGGACTGAGAACATCTGTACCATTGTCCACCACTGGTTCACATGGATTTCAAGTTGGTGATGCTTACCAAGGGGAATTCTAGTGCAAGCTTGAACTCCAAACAAGCAATTTAAACATTTGCTCTGTAAAAGCAGCAGTGGGTTATGTTTTGAAGATTACTTTAGCCTAAGTGCCCAATATTTCACATGGAGTACGTGAATCCTGTGCAAGCTTTCACTAATAAGTAAGCTTTGGGAAGTAATTATTTCTGAAGTTCCCTGATGAGCTGAGGTGCCCATTGAGTACACAGAAAGTTATTTAGATTCTTAGTACAAAGTTGTTTTCAATTATTTCTTACTGCTCAGTGTTTTCAGTTCTTAATAGGCAGAAGAACCTGAGTGTTGGAAAACCTGAAAAATCACTGTTCGTGTAGCAAATCTGGACTGACAATCACTGACAAGTCTATGCTTGAGCATAGAGGCATCTTAATTAGTTCAGTCAGGGTTGGGAAGAAGACATTGGTTTCATACTGAAAGTTAATGATTAGCTGTTCTCATCTGAAATCTGTTTCCATGTGCTGCTGAGTTAAGCAGCATCACTTCAGTGTGAGGTGGATGCCCAGAAAACAGGGCTTGTTCAGTGGTTAGCCAGTTTTTGTTGGTTTCTTTACTTCCCAAGTTTCATTATCCATGATGGTGTCAAGTTTACTTAGTGCATCTTTTATGTTTGGGTACCATTTGAGTAATATCAGCTTCAGGCTTTTGCTCTGACAAACTGAATGATGCTTGGGTTTGTTCTGAAAACAAATAGCTGCAGTTCAGATGATTCGCTGGCCCTCTCTGATGGCTATAAACATTTTTGCGTTTTTGTTCTCCAACTGTTGTGATAATTCCTTGAATATCTGTTGTAGTTGGCCTGAGATATTGGCATGTACTATGGCCTGTTTCTGCTGTGATCAAGTTAGGCTGAAGTTCAAGGGGAGTGCGGGTGTGTGTAAATTGAGATGGGATGCATTTATCTTTCTTCTGTCTGACTCCATAAGGTAGTTTAAATAATGGGGAGGGGGAAGCCCAAACTCCAAAAAAACCAAAAACCTAAACAAAATCCATGAGCTATTAACCCATTGAATAAAGGTAATTTTCCTGCCCAGAGCTGCTTTTCTCTGTAATATAACATTAAATGCTTGACTGCCTCAGAATCACAAGCAATTGAAAAATGCTGGGTCTGTATTATTCAATTTTCACTACCTTCTGGTTTATGTAGTATACATGTCTCATCTTGTACCTGTTGGCGGTATTTCTGTATTAATCTGCAGGTCCGAGCCTTGAGAATCAGTCAGAAGGAAGCTCAGAGGGAGAACCCAAGTCATGCACTCTGACTCTGACAATAGACAGTTGTGCAGGTACTCCTGCATCTGAATTAAGGTGCATCCAAAGTGCAAAAATTAATTGTGCAAAGAATCCATCATGCCGTTAATTTCACATCTGGCCATTTTTAATGCATTTTTCTGGTACTCCCTACTGACTGCTAGAGATCTGCAAGTCAAATTCTTATCCATTTATAAAGTGCTTTATTATATTGCTTAGTGCTAAGCTCTAAATTTAAAATACCATGTGATGTGAAGTCACACTGTGCAAAAAAAGAAAAAAGTCAAATACCTATCAGAGTGCCAGTATAAACCAAGCCAATCAAGCCAAGCATCAGATGTGCTCAGTCTGATCTGTTTTGCATGATGCTCATCGGTACTAAAAGATAGGAATCCAGTTAATGGATTCCTGTGCTAACATCTCTCTGCCTGTTATTGATGGTGGTCCAACTGACCTTCCAATTCTCGGCTTTCCTGTCTGCTTCCCTTTTGCCTAATGCCTCTGCTTGGTCTCTTCTCTCCTCATGCCTTCATTACCACAAGAGTCCCGTAAGACTTTGTTAATAATTAACTTTCACTCATTCACTGAAGCCTTCAGGACAAGCCACCTGAGCATCATCACACTTTTCTTACCAGGTGGTAAGTGCCTGTGTCCCTGTGCAGTATTGTGTCCCGAAAGATGGGAAGAGCGAAGTATTGCTTGGCTCTTCTGTAGTAATTTTATCAATTGGAAATATGTATATATTTGTTTGGTAATGAACTAGTACTGTTAGGACACACTTTTAAAAGGTCTGTAGTTTTGCTGCTGTAGTGGGATTTTTTTTTTCTCATGTTTTCATTTTTTTTTCTATTGTCTGCTCATTCTAATGAATTTAGGCTTGTCGTTGTTGTTTGTAGCTCAGTGAATGAAGTCAGACTTTCACTCAAAATAACCTTAACCAGAGCTCTTGACTACCCCAAAAAATATTATTTGTAGGTAGAATTTTTTAGTCTATATTATTTTTCTTGCACTCTTTTTCAGGAAATTAGGTTTTTGCTGTAGTGGTGGGTCTAACTTTGGTTTCAGTTTCTCTTTTTGCTATGTCAGTCATGTTCAGCCCTGACCTTCAGGGGATCAGTGGTTCTTCACCCTATGTTTGATTTCTTTTTTTTTGTTGCTTTGCCTCAAAGAACAAATTGAGCAATTTGATGTCGTGAGAAGGGAAAAAACCCAGCCGTATTTAAGATATGCCTGAGTGGGTGAGTTTTAGGGAATTGCAGCAGCTCTTACAGAGACAGTGCTGTTACCCATCTTTTTGTCCTGAAGTACTGGTGCTTACTGCTGAGAGAGTGAGGGGAAGCTAGAGTCAACAGGCAAAGGCAAAAGCAGATGCTACTCAAACTTAAAAGAACCCTGGTCAAGGGGAAAGCTGCTCTGAGAGGGATGCATGCACTGGAAAGAATGGAGAGTTAAATTTCTGCAGTTGTAACAGTGTCTGACAGTCACCTTTTTGCTTATGATCTGGGCTGTGAAGGGTCGGTCTCACTACATTCTCCACTCTGCTTCGTGCCTGTGGTGCTGTAGATCTTCAGAGCCTTCCCTTGATAATGTTACATTATTTTTTCCCATGGAGCTTTATGAAATACTGTAATACTCCATATCTTCTCCTTTAATCTGTACTATTAACGTCGTTATTCCACCAGCCTTAAGACAGTGCATAATGATGTGTACAGCATGCTGTGGCTGACCAAGAACACTAGTTTTCTTTGTTAAGCAAATGGTTTTCAGTGGTCACTTGAAAATGTGTTCTCTGGAGGTCAGCATGCAAGACTTGAATTTTTTTCATGTGCAAGTTTGTGTGGTTGAATTAGAATCTTGTGTGATTTCCTTGTTAAAGCAAAGTAAAATGCAAATGGAACTATTTGGCACTGGTATTTTATTGCAGCTTTGACTCTTTAGTGATTAATTTTATTCTGGAATATGTGTGCTTATGGATTATCTGACGTGGCAGCCTTTTTCCCTGAAAACACAGTTGTTGCCAAAAAATGGCATTCCCTATTTATTTGTATGCCTAGAGATAAAACACAGCTCTGCATTCTATTTTTTTAACATATTTTTCAAAAGTCACAGTGGTGTATAGATCCAGAACTATGATTACGAAGTAGATCCACAAAAACAGTATGTCAGGAACCAGATGTGTGTTTGCTTTTCCAAGGTTAAGTAACATTGCATTTAGACTCCTGGTGCAAGAGAATAAATTTTCATAATCTCTCTTTTCTTTTAAAACAGACTGGAGGCCAAGAACAGAGTGCAGCACTGGCTGTAGGTAAGAATTGAAACCTAACCTGGTTGAAAACACTCCTGAAAAATAAGCAAAATTGTAATATATTAAAGGGTAGAAAATGGGACTGTTTGCATATTAGCAATGTTGTCTTCAGGAATTCATTTCCCTCATTTCCTTCTATAACTTTTGATAGGCAGTCATGATCTCTAGCTGAATTTATGCCTCTCTGATTAAAGTTGCTAAACCAGGCTGCAAGGGTTTGGTTTTTGCTTGCACAGCACCTCACCACAGCCTGGTAATGATTTTGAAAACTCTGCAACATAGCAGTGTGAAGTCCTGTTGTTTCAATGAAGGTATTTTTGGTGTGCACAGGGTTTGTCTACATTTGTGAACGCATCCTGGAAGATTATGCAGCTTCTTGAGAGTTGTGAATGAAGAGAGAATGTTTTGGTGGTTTTTCTTTCTCAGTCTCTTTAGTAAAACTACTGTGTAACTATACTCCTGAACCAGATACCTTAATGCCGGAAACCAGTACTCTGAACTAGCTTGTAAGACTGAAGAGGTGTAGCACATGCTCATGTGAAGGTTTTAGCTCTTTTTAGCTCAGTTTTTTCACCTGCTGCTTGTTACTGGAGCTAATGCACAGAGTGTCTGTGTTATACTTCACATTTATTGTGCTGTGCCAGCATAACTATCCGTCTTCTGTCAGATTGGAAAGGTAATGGTACCAAACGTGAGGTAGGATTTTTTCTTCTGTTTTTGATTAATCATCAAAAAGCCCTTTGATGAAATTGATTTGTGTGGTGTGTTGACCTGGGCAGGTGCCCACCAAAGCAGCTCTGTCATTCCCCTCCTCATCTGGACAGGGGAGAGAAAATACGACAAAAGAAGAGATCATTGAATTTATAACAATTTATAACCAATCAAATCAGAGCAGGATAATGAGAAGTAAAACAAATCCTAAAACACAGCTTCCCCCCCACTCTTCCTCCCTTACCAGGCTTAATTTTATTCCCAATTCTCTGCATCCTTCTTTGTGCCTCAGCATAGGGAGATGGGGAACAGGGGTTACAGTCAGTTCATCACATGTTGTATCTACCTCTGCTTCCTCCTCAGGGAGAGGAGTCCTTACCCTGCTCCAGTGTGGGGTCCCTCCCATGGGAAACACTCCTCCATGAACTTATCCAAGATGAGTCCTTCCCAAGGGCTGCAGTTCTTCACGAACTGCTCCAGTGTTGGTCCCTTCCATGAGGTGCAGTCCTTCAGGAACAGGCTGCTCCGATGTGGGGCCCCCATGGGGTCATAACTCCTGCCAGCAAACCTTCTCCAGCGTGGCCTCCTCTCTCCACAGGGCCACAGGCCCTGCGAGGAGCCTGCTCCAGAGCAGGCTTCCCATGGGATCACAGCCGCCTCCAGGCATCCACTTCCTCTGGCGTGGGATCCTCTGTGGGCAGCAGGTGGATCTCTGCTCCACTATGGACCCCCATGGGCTGCAGGGGAATCTGTATTCTGGCCTCTGGAGCACCTCCTTCCCCTCCTTGCTCACTGACCTTGGTGTCTGTGCCGTATTTTTTGGTGTCTCTCACATATTCTCACTTCTCTGACCACAATTACTTCTGTGCCATAACTTCTTTTTTTCATCTTGAATACATTATCCCAGAGGCACTACCGCCATCGCTGACGGGCTCGGCCTTGGCGAGCGGGTCTGTCCTGGAGCCAGAGGGCATTGGCTCTGTTGGACACGGGGGAAGCTTCTGGCAGCTGCTCACAGAAGTTTTCCCTGTCCTACCCCCCCCCGCCCCAGGTTTGTCATGCAAACTCAGTGCAATTTGTCTTCAGTTTTGTTGACAAGAGTAGAAAACATTTCCAAGTACTGTGTCAAAAATTATTTGAATTCTTCGTTCAGAATTAAGAATATATGACACTATAAATATGTTACTAAACTAATCGTACTTACTTTAGTGCATAATTTAAGTTTTAAAATATTGCAGAATTTCTGGTTTTGATGAGATACCATATTTTTGTTGTTCTTAGGAGAGTCTATGATACTGCTGCATCAGACCCACAGTCCTTTTTGCTTTACTGTCTTGACTCACTGGGTTATGGAATGAATCTAGGAGCTGGGCAAGCGTACAGCAACATCTTCCAAATCTGCAATAAACTAATGGAAAAATATCCAGTGCCAGCAGCAGTAGTACTTTTTTCATTGAGTAGCTTTTTCTTGCAAAGTCATTGGGTAAGTGTGTTGTTAAAGCTGCAGTTGGAACTAGTGCAGACTTAATTTACAGCATCATGTGCATTTGCAAAGGATACATTATAAAAGTCACTAGACTGAGTCAGGCCATGGGTCCATCTAGCCAAGTACAGGCTCCAGGATCACCATCTTACTGCTCTCCACATGTGCGCACTTGATTTTGCACATCATTTCACACTCTCCACTTACTCCTCTACTTCTGCTGCTTATGCTTGGAAAGCTGAGAGTCATCCCGGAAAAGCTAGCAAAAGTCAAGGAGCATTGCTGGGAATGGTACTGCCTGCAGGAAGAGGAATGCTGTCCAGAAAATGACTGCAGCACGTGGCAAATAACTTCTATTTTCTTTGAAGAAACTGTGAATCAACAGTGTTTCAGTATTGAAGGGAAAATATTTATAAATTAAGGTGATGTGGTGTCTACCTCAGCAGAAGTTTGGATGTCAGACTGCTGATGCTTTCAACTTCTCCAGCTGTGCTGGGACAAAGTAGCTGCCAAATGCTTGACAGCATCATAAAGCATCAGGGAATCAATCACCAGTGTGAAGGGTTGGGAGGGACTGGCAGAAGCCCTACCCAAGCAACGTGTTCAATAGGAAAGCATCTGTTGAAATCACCTTACCTGGTGAGGTAACTGAGCTCGAGAAATAACTGGGGACTCCTGAAAACTGCTTCAAAGAATGGGGCAAACCTAACTAGATATTGCTGTCTGAAAAAGGTTAAAACTCGAAAAAAGCTTAATAGGCAGTAGAACTTGACCCTTCATATGTGAGCAGATGCCTAGGGAAGAATGGGAACAGGGAGACCATGTGGTTCTTCTAGGATGTCAGTAATTTCAGGTCAAGTATTTTTCGGAGCCAGATGTGATTATTATAGGTATTCAGCATTCTTTAATTGCTTTCTGTTCTGCATATATACCTGGTTTTCCCCAAGAACTGCTGCAAACTCCTCATGAGATGGATGAGATGGACTTGGAGAATTCAGAGATGGACCAGTGCAGGAAATCGTAACTCTGCATGATATTCTGTATATTTGTTGCTGATCTGAATGGATTGCATGTTGTATAATACCACTAAAGAATAGCAAATGTTCCTCTATATTTCCAACAGGTAGATGAAAATAAATTGTGTTATGATATCTTAGGCTTGTAGGACACAAGTAGTTTGATTTTAAGATTAAAGGAAAATTTGAGATATGTTGGGAGGGATGGAAAATGAGATAAAAAGTGATATTTATACAGCTAGAGGAATCTGGACCAATGTAGTCAGGGTTTTTTTGTTTAGGTGGGATTTTTTTAACACTTGCTTTCTAACAGGAAAAAAATATCCAGGTTCAGTAAAAGTTGATGCTTGGTCTCACGAGGGGATCTGAAAAAGTAACTGGATGTAACAAAGATGTCTGTAGAGCCTTGATCTTGCAAGAAATCTCTTGTGAAACTTCAAATAAGTGTAAACCATGTAGAGGCCAGTTTTATCCTTCTGCCCTGCCTGATGCCTGTCTGTTACTGTTTCTGAAAACAGATGGGATGGAAAGGAGCATCATCCTGCTAGTCATCCTCTGTTGTTCCATCATCATCTTGATGTGCTTCGTCAGCCTTCTGTATTCTGCAAACATGCTTTGTCCGATGTGTGTCTCGGGAAAGGGAAAGTCCACAAAATAATCAGAAAGCTATCCTGAAATATGGAAACCCACCCTTCCAGCTCTGTGATTTGGAAGGCCGCAGGACTTCCCTTCCTCCTTGGTATTTCAGAGCTGGTGTGTCACTGAACTGAATTCACCTATGGACAGTCAGTGTCAGGTTCATACCTACAGGGTCTGTGGTTTAGCACTGTGGCATTCCAGAAAAAGTCCCTTGAGATGGAATGTGTCAATGACTATTAATATCCATCAGCTTTATGACTAGATAATTTGTCATAACGTTGTTAGTGTAGGATTACAAGCCGGGACGCTGAAGGGGCGCAACAACTTAAGAGCCCATCTAGAGGAAAACATTTGACCTGAGTGTTGTGGAGCAGTGCAGGTGCTTGTACTCCGTGTCCTGGTGCATTAGATGGCAGCACTGCCAAGGCTGTTGGAGCCTCAGTGCAGCTTCATCCAGCTCACTACTGAAATGTGTGGCAGTCTGGTAGATGGGAATTCAACTACTCTGAAAGAAAACATTTTGCAAGTCAAACTGGGCTTGAAGGAGTGCTGTGTCACATGTGAAATAGGAGTTGAAAAGTGGCACATCAATTGAACTAGGCAGTGTAGTGAAGTTGGAAATTGAAAAGGTTTTTTTTTTAACATTTAGTTAAAACTTGAAGATTTGGTGAGTTGTGGGTTTTTTTGTTTGTTTGGGGTTTTTTTGGGTGGGGTTTGTTTTCTTTTTTTCTTTATACTGAGGTGAAAAGCTGGCAGGAGAAGGACTTAGTAAACAAATTATTGTTGGGTTTGGTTTTTTTTGGAGAGCAGAGCTTGAGGGTTGTTAAATTACAGGCTGACATCCTTGAAATATGAAGCTTTCTTAGTAATGTGGTGTAGTGTAGCACAGTTTTAATAGGCATGCCATCTTTTGTAGATTAGGCAGCTCTTCTCAGAAAGAATAAAAAACCAATATGTAAATCTACCATAGCTCTTATTAAATTGGGGGGAGGGAGGTTTGTATCTTTGTGTACCTGATAAAAACATTCTCAGCTTATATTAAAAAAAGAAGACAGACTTCAGGGTCAGCCACTGTTTCCCTGATAATGTCACAATGCTAAATGCAGTGTTTGGGCTGGAGGGACATTGCTGGTTCAGAGCTGTTGGGCTCTAAAACACGTTGGAAGCGTCGGTTCCAGTTTCCCTGTCTCTGGAAGATCCAGCGGTAGAGCAGCGGCCTCTGTTGGAGGAATTACGGCACTGCAGAGGGCTCTACAGCTTTAAAACTTCGAAGGGAGAAAGCAAAGTTTAAGTTGCGTTCCAGTGGAAATGTCCCTGAACTGAAAAAGGTGTGTTTCCCTGATGGTTGCAATGGAATGGAATTAAAAAGAGCGTTTTGCAGTATTAAGTTAAAACGTGTTGAGCTTGTGTCGTTTGGAAAGAGGAAAGCATAGTTAATTATTTTTTAGCCCCAGATTCACTCTTTGAAAAATTGTGCAGTTACTTGCTGAAGGGTAATTCACAGCAGATTTTTGGAGCATAGTCTCTCCCGTATTCAATACAAGTTCTGTTTTAAAAACAAGTGTAATTCTTCCAGACAGATTGGTTTTATTCCAGACTTGTGTGAGCATGCTTAGTTATTTTATTGTAGCTCCTGTCAAATACGTTATTCAGTGTCAGCTGTGCCACTAAAATGTTCCCAAATTAACAAGACTCTAAGACTGCTTCTTCTAAAGTAACTGTGGATTCTTCAATGCCTTTCCTTTGATTTCCTCTTAGAGGAAAAATGGACTGAATAAACACTGACCTGACCGTACTTTACAATTCTGGTTTTGAGGAATGTGAGTCTATTCATTGGTCTGTTTTCCCTGGCAGACCTCCATCTTCCTGATATGACGAGTTTTGAATTCGGTTTTGTTCAGAAAGGAGACTTTATTGATGATGTGTGAGCTCAAAAAAAACCCAAAAAACAAAACACTTCAGTTTCAACTAAAACAGTTTATTATATCAAAGTCAGTTTAACCAAATGAACTGACATCAGAGGCAGCTTTAAACAGCTTTTCAGGAGCCTGAATGCTTTACTTTTCTGTACAAAAACATTTTCTCTCTGCCTGTATAATTTTTTTTTCTGCTCTTCAGATAAGATATTAATGATTGAAGTCCCAAAAATTCAGTGGTACAGGTTTTTTGGTTGTTGTTGTGGTTTTGTTTTTAATGTTGTGGTTTTGTTTTTGTTTTTTTTTTAATTGGCCTGCATATTTTTATTCTGATTGTGGTCAATTTGCAGTCCCTAGTTTCTGGCCACTGGGTGTCAGCAGTGCAGAGCCATGAGCAGGTTTGGGCATGGTTTTGACTGGAAACTGTGTCCCAAAAGTGTCCATAAAAAGCCATGAAATCTTAACACTTCTTGAACAACTTGTCCATCAGTGAATGAAATTGCATGTTTTACACACAACTGGTGACTGCTCTGGCACTTTGTTTATGTGTTTGATTCAGCATTTGGGTGACACGATCTGAACTGTTACCTTTAATGTTAGTAATGTTGCTAGAGCTGTGATGAGTCCTGAAAATGAAACCAGATTATCCAATATGTAACTTGTTTTAAGCTAGTAGCACCAAGCTTCTCCTTCCTAAATCTAAAGGTTGGTTACTTTTCCACACTTTGAGTGATAACTACTATTTTTTTTAATGTTGACTCTAATTATATATTTTCCAGACAATGTATTTTATTGCTTTGGGATTTTGTATAATGACAGATTTTTTTGCTTTAAACACCACTAATATCAGTAGTAGGAATTAGAATGTGTCAGAGGGCACCTCTGCTTCTCTAGCAATATTCAGAAGAGAAGTGAATGTGCATTAGACTAGAAAAAACATGTTTGTATCTAGGGAAAATGTTACATTTCCCTGAAAAGAGTGATTCCTGCAGTGTATTTTACAAGCCTATTTCCATCTCTACAGCAGTCTCTAGCTTTTAAGGCTGAGGGCAGATGTATTCTTACTGGCTGTGAAGCTTAACTGCTTCACTGGGAGAGAAAGTGCCGCTGGATCCCATAGGCTGTCAGCTCTGTGATGCTGTGTGTTGCTAAGGGCTGCCTTGGATTCAGCTGATGTGGGCAGCCACCTATTCACTGCCTCTTTTATTTTTATTTTTTTTTCTCTCCCAGTTCATGGCCAGATACTGTAGGCAGAAAATGTTCAGTAAGCCATGAAACAATTGCCAGGCTGATAGGATTATCCTTCTAGAAAAACAGTACAGGGAGACCTTCAGCGAGGGTTTTGTTAATGTGGTAACACTTGTGAGTGTTTTAACTCTGTGGTGTTCCACTATAATGTTAGGCTTTTAATGCTATTATTGTTTTTCACTTTTTTTTTTGGTACCAAAATATTTCTGAATTGGAGGTTTATGCCACACTTACATGACTAAATGAAAATTTAAAACTCACATCGTGGGAAGAAAATGTTTGTTGTTTCATCAGATGTGCTTTCCATATAGTGTTGTGCTTAACTTCCTCCTCTGGACGCCAGAGGCATGGATACAAGGTTTTCATGGAGTACTGGATGTTAGTGTTGGGAATAGTATATACTTTTCGAAAAGGTGAGCTGATGTTTTCTTGAGCCAGGCTTTCTTCAGTCACAAACAGATTTTTTAATCTATTTATCTGGTTTTATAAACTCGTTTGAAAGCATACTGTTCTTGCAATACAGCAAAACAAAATGGAAAATATCACTTAGGAACACCTTTGTAGTAATTTACCTTAAATAAGAGTAATTTCTGCAGCTGCTCACCAATCACAAGCAAAATCCTCATTCACGTACAGTTTTTCTTTCAGGTGTGACAGGGGAAATTTCTTTACTGCTCAGATGAATTTACGTGCATCGTGTATTTGTATTATATTTCCCCTGGGCTTAGCCTGGGGGTGAGTGGGGGGAGCCGAAATGTGTCAGGGATGTTTTCAGCGGGAAGGGCATGCGTGCAAGACTTGTTTTGAAAATATGCCTTTGCTTTCCGCTTGTCTGATCATGACAGTACACGCAACATCATACGACCCCATAAGGCTGTAATGGGCCGAATCATCCTAATCCAATGTGGCATTCCGTATGTCTTCCTCTGCAAGTAGGTCAAGTTTAAACCATGTTCTTGGCTCGTGCTCTGATTTCCCATAACCTGCTCCACGTGGCTCGAGTATTGTGGTGGAGTACAGAGCGTGCCAGCAGGGATTCTAAGCAGCCTCTCAGGGACAGACAGTTTTTGGACAGAAACTAGTGTTTTTGTTCTGCTCTGATTTTGTGATGTTGGATTTGTGGCAAGGGAAAACTTCAGTGGTCTAATGTGTGCCTTTACTGAGTCTTAGTTTACTTAATGAGTTCCTTCTGCACACTGCTCTATAAAATCTTAAAACCAATAAGACCCGTGGGAGTAAAACTGGTTTGCAGTGTACTGCATATATTCTGAATGAGAATACCAAATAAAATTGGACAGAGGCTGGCAATCCTGAAGCTGTGGAGGAACAAATAGGTAGTGAACTAAAGTGTACGTAGGGCTGGACATGTGATGTTTGACGTTAGTGGTTGCAATAGACAGAATTTTTCTTGATGAGGATTACAGCTTAAGCGTGGATTTTTTTTCCAGTTGTGCTGGAGGAGTTGTGGGTTAAAAGGTGTGTTAGCACCCACAGAAGTCATCTCCAGTTTGTTTTTCACTTCAGCTGTTTGGCTCCAAGATTAAGCCCAGTCGCAGGACATGAAAGTCAGTAGTAGTGTTTTCTGTTGGCTTTGGTCTTCCTACAGGCTTAAGTCTTTCTTGAATCAGGGCTGATTGATGTGGCAATGTGCTTGAGAAGGATGCAGTTAGTGCTGGAAGATATCCTTGACTAGACAATGGTAGCTCAGTGTCAGGGTTACCTAACTGGAACCACATCTGGCTTTGTAAACCAGTAATTCTACTTACTTCAGCTGAAGTTGTGGACTTTCAAGGAAATTGGAAGAGTGCTTGGTGAAGTAATACTGACTGGGTAATGCGAAATTAACCACTATGGTGGTTAATTACCAAGGTAATTCATGGAACTACCAAAGTCTTCATGCTAATGATGCTTTTACAGGGCATCAAATAGCAGAAGAGGTTGCTGAAGGTCACTATTATCTGGTTTTATAGATTACTTCTCATGCTACTTGCAAATTGTCATTGTCATTAATATTAGAGCCAGTAGCAGTCCTTTAATGTGTTTTGGGCCCAGAAGAAATGCAAATGATGAGCCATCTTGAACGAAACAAGAATCTCTAGTAAATCTTTATCTTATCTGTCAGGGGCCTGATGTATCTCTGAGTTAGGTTGCTTTACTCCAGGTTGATCCAGGTATTCTACTGACGCAGCAGCTTCTCAGAAAGGTCAGATTTCATTTTGCCCTCTATACTGTTCCACCTGACTGCAGCAGGTCAGCTCTGCTTGCTGCTCAGCTATACCTTTGGAAGGAAAATATTGTACAGAAGTGTAGAGCCATCTAACTTTAGCCCTGAAGTGTTGACCTGATGCTGCTTCCATGTATCTGGGAAGTTCCACAGGTGGCACCATGGTCTTGTTTCTAAGAAGCCATTTCAGAGCTCAAGAAGGGAGTGTTTGTCCTTGATGGAAGAGAAAATTCTGATCTGTTGGCTCACTCATTCATTACCTTGAATGCTAAGCTGAGAGAAAGTGTCCTCCAAAAAATGCTAGAGAAATATCTTCTTGTTTAATTGAGTTTTAAGGTCTTTAAAGCTTCTTAAAGTTTTTTCTGGAGTACAGCTTGGAGAATTGGTCATTTTTACAGTTCTTACAACACGGCAGGTCTACGGGTATTAAAGAATGCTTGAGATCCTTGAGTAATTGTTACAGTTCACCTTGATTCAAGTTTCAAAAATACTGTTTGTTCAGCTTCTGCTAGATTTCCATGCACTCCATAAAAACTGAATATATAGTGAATGTTTTGCTGCTAAGGAAGCAGATATGATTGCACATCTTGTGTGCAAAGCTCTGTTGTGACTAAAGTTTATCGAGATTTTTTCAGTACACTGAACACATGAGGGAAAAGAGGTCCGTTAGGAACTTCGTTATGAACAAGTGTTCATGCAGCTTTCTATTCATGTAAATTGAAATACATTCCTATATCTCATCTTGTCATTTTGTTGCCATTGTAGTTGAATTAATCTGTTATCATCATCCTCAGTTTCTCTCCTTTGCTCAAGGAGGCTCTTCACTGAGCTTTTACCTTGAGGTCAGTTGCGTCTTCTGCTTGAATATCACATCGAGTGTTCCGCTGTAGTGCCAGACCTTTTATCGTGCTTCTCTATTTTTTAAACTTAACACCCAGAAAAGAAACCATATATTCTTCCTGGCAAACCTTTCTGAGGGATTAAGGTATTTGTATTGCAAAACTGAGTGCCCAACCCCCTACTCATTGTAGGAGGTGGTGGGGGCTCAGTGAATCAATCTGCTCTGCAGTGGCTGTATTCTCTCCTGTAAACTTAGATTCAGAATATTTCAACCTAATAAGCATGCCTCTAGCTCTGACCTTCAGAAGTAATGTTATCCAATATATAAGCACATTCATGAGCCTGTAAACTCTTAGGAGACTGGTTAATATCAAAACAAAGCCAAAACCTACAGAGAGGCATTTTTTTTGAGATACGGAAAATATTTTGGTGGAGGAGAGGATGGTGCAGCTGAAGCACAGCAGTAATTGTATGTATAGGAGTTCTGTTTAGGCCATTGACATTATTCAGTGCTGTGTGTTTGCTGCTTGTTTGTTAATGTTGGAATTGAAATATGGAATACGCTGTTCTGAGATTAAGGTTTGGGGTGTAAATCTGAATCTTCAGACTGGATCACCATTATGCAGCTTCTACTTTTGGCTTTTTACTGGCCCTGTTGAAAATATTCAAGAATGCCTCTGTCCCGACAAGAAGAACATTCATAATTTGGAAAAAGCTGAAATACAAAGTGGCTTATTCAGTCCCATGTTACAGAACATGCTTGCAAGAAACAGAAAAGTAATTTGTCTGATTTCTGCTGCTGTGTGTTTACACAGCATTGGTGCATGTGTAGCATTTAGAGTTTACTAAGCTATGGAATAGAAGGTTCTGGAAAAGCTGCCTCCTTGAAGAAGCATGTTTTAATGGCTCTGTTTTAAGAGGAGCCCCTGAACTGGGCACCCTAATTTAAAAATTCCTTGAAGTAATGGGTGTTTCTCACAGGCTCAGAAGTCTGATCTGACTTTCCAGGAACTGAGTTGAAATACTTAGGAAGCAGGTCTTGCATTTTCTTGAGTTTCAGGGGGAAAGCTGAACATGTAAAAAAAGCGAGCATATGCCTGCTGATGAAGTTCTGTGTGTAGAATCTCCTGTGATCAGCAGGGTTACACTCAAAGTCACTGTTGTAGAAATCTGCATTTCTTAACGGTCATTTAGTCATTCTGCAGAAGTCGTTGGAACAAAGACTGAGTAATTTTCAGCAACTTGGGATTAATTCCTCCTTCCTTCTCTAGCTTTTCTTGATTGTGTGAGTTGTTGAATCTTGAGGATCTGGAAAATAAATCATGTGCTGTTCTTAGTTTACTTTTTCCCCTCACAAACCAGTTGCGTTTTTCTTCTGGAATTCAAGAAATCTGTCATCACAGGTTCTGAAAATTTGATTTGTTAGACAATTTGTTTTGAGTTCACATTGCTACAGTTTCTTTGATTCCTAAAAAATTAATGATTCTTAGTGTCATGCTACCTCCCCCCAGGTAAACATGCGTCTTCAGCAAAAGTAAAGATTAGGAAAAAAGGAACATATAATGGTAGGTTGGTTTAGTTAGACTAACTTGAAAATTGATTTTTGTATATCTTATGCTTTAATCCAAATGTAAGACTGTTGATGTCTTATTCTTAAATAATTTGAGATGAGATTTTTGGGTGGTGTCTTGTTTACCTTGCAGCTCACTCTAGTGAGCTCTTGTTATTTCAGAGCAATTGTTCTTAGGTATATTTTCAGCTTCTGTAAAATGTGGGAGGATCCTTGAAAAGGATTCTTATGTAATGCAGTTTTCATACTCCGACTGAAGGTATTGATTTCTGAAACTTGTGGTAACATTTGAAACTGTTTTGATGATTTGTCTGATCTCTAAGTAATCTAACAACTATTTAATTTTTCTTCCACTTTTCATTTCTTTTAGCTGGGATGGGACAGCAATCATAAGAAGAACTGTTGAAACTTGATTTTCTCCTGGTTTTGGAAAAGTCTAACTTGAGTTTAACTTGTGATTTAATGGGAAAACTGTTCGTTGGCCACAGATGACTACTACTAAGAGGCTTTCCGAAATCTGTTTTGGATTATGGAGAGATAGTAAAAAAACAGGCTTGTGATGACACCAGTTCCATTTGAGGTTGCTTTTGTCCTAAGCAATAATGGATTTGTTTGGCGCTGGGTGCTGCAGTTATGCAAAACAATTGCTCAGTTGTCATAGGTCACATGTTCTTTAAATATATTAAGCAAAGATGAAAAAGAGATCACATCTTTATTTTTGTCAAAGCTTATGATTTTTCTATTTTTTCAACAATCCTTGAGAATCCCTGAGAAGAAGGGGCATAGAAATGCACTGTGCAGTGCATGTGTTCTGCTTCCCACCAGAAGTTGACAAGTCCAGTGTGCAAAATGCAGTGGGAGCCCTGCTCCAGTGAGCCCCAGGCATGTGCTTAAAACAGGAAATGGTTATTGGAACTAAATTATTTTGCCATTTTTATTTTTAGGTTTGCTGGCATGGGTAATCTCATTAAGGTGCTAACCAGGGACATAGACCACAATGCAGCACATTTTTTCTTGGATTTTGAAAGTAAGTCTCTCAGCCCTTCACAGCTGGTGCATTTCAAATGGTAACAGTAGGGTTGCTTATACCTGCTGCAGTGAAGGCCAGGGGACTCAGTTGCAAATCTGGAATTTGAAAGAGTTGCATGTGGTTTTTTTTGGTTCCTCTTTTCTTTTTTTTCTTTCTCCCCCGCCCTCCAGTAGTAGCCAAGCCACCATCATGCTGCTGTGTAAATTTTATTTCCATGTGCTTAGTCATTTTGGGTCTCTGTGGTCACTGATGTCCATCCATCTGCCTGCAAATCAAGTAATCATGAAATGGAAAATTCTGTCAGTATGCCATAGTAATGTGTGCTGAGCTGTTGTTCAATGTAATCCTCTCTTAGACAAGAGTGATCCCGCTTTGGTCATTCGTCGTGCAGTCAACGTGCATTTTTTGACATCAGAAAGTCCAAAGTGAAACTGTCTGAGCTTCACAGATGTTTTGGGCACCTTGTGTAAAAGATCTGTGGCATACCTGTGTTAGCACTTTCTGCACACTGAAGTGATGCACCTTGATGATCTATGACGGCTTTCTGACAAAATTATAAGGGCTGACAAAATTAAAGCTCTTTCCTTCTGTTGTCCCATCAGGTAAAAATCTGTAGCGTGGCTAATGCTTGCAAATATGGTACTTGGCCCTCAAGGCGGTACTCCTGCTCAGGACACTGGTGCTAGGGTGTTCTGGGACAGAATGAGGCACTGGCAAAGCCTTTGGTTGGATTCCACCCCTTTCCAGAAGGGGAGCTGTGAAGATGTTGGTGATGTGGTCACTTCTTACAGGAAAGCTGCATTGCTGGGACCACCAGCTGTACCTCCTCGAGGTGTGGGGGTCTCCCCTCACCCATTGGGGCGGCAGCCTGGAGGACGGGTTCGTGCCTGATGGAACTGTCTGGTTTCCTTTCCCCCCACTGCTTCAATCAACTACATTTGGGCTGTTCCTTCTTATAAAAAGAAAATTTTCTTTTCTCTCATTCTTGTCTTGGCAGGTACCTTAACATGGGGAACCTTCTAAAAGTTTTGACATGCACAGACCTTGAGCAGGGGCCAAATTTTTTCCTTGATTTTGAAAGTGAGAAGATGATTTTATATATCTATTACTCTTTGCCTGCAGTAGACTGCATTTGTCATGTACTTAATGTATGTTTTCATTTTGCCATCCTTCTAACTGCTTTGTATGCCTGAGCTATGGATAATTGTTCAGCGAACTTCTGATATAAAGCAATAACCTGTTCTAAAATACCCTCAGGTTCTAAAATGTAAGATGTTTATTTCAGGGAGGGCTTTCAAATTATGTTTTACTGTTGACACCTGGTATGGTTCTTGTTTCTTAAATTAAAATTCTGCCTACTTTTAACCAAAACTTTAAAAAGAATTGGAATTATTTGAGGACTTGCTGAAATTGCAAGGAGATGGGTGCACCTTAAAGGAAGGACTGAAAATGAAACCTGATTCTCATCACTTCCACTTAATAATGCTGCATATACAGATTTGCTCACAACAGCTATTCGTAGCTCCAGCATCATCACGTTAAAGGTGTATATGTGAACCTTATTTGATTTGGCACTGAAATTTAACCTCATCCCTTCTTAAAAGGGGATCTCAGAGTGTATAGAAATAAAATTGCTTTTGAAAAGAGATGTGACTTGGCTGATCAATGCCAGGTGTTATAGAAGGTTCACATATTGTCTGTATTTCTGCTTTTAGTTTTTGTTGCATGATACAATAAAGCCTAAGAATGGCAGGTAAGTGTTGCTGGCTTCTGCTCTGCATGTTTAATTACTATCTGTAATTAAGGGGATGTGCTATTGCTTTACCCAGCTGTACATCAGCAAGCTTAAAACTAAGAAAATTAATTCTCAAGTGCATTTTGACCATGTTATAAAATACAATGAAATAGTGTAATAAAAAAATTAATGAAGTATTGTGATGTGGACAATTTGAGATGCATTATATCTTCTTTTCTTTCCCTGAATTATTTTCAGTTGTGTTTAATGAAACGGTAGTTTGTTTATATTAGTTATAATATGAAACCAAATGCTTGGAGAAATATGGTTTTGCTTTGATGACATTTAAAGTTACAACTTCTCTAAACTCTTACCTTATAGTGTTCATTTTTATCAGTTGTCTCTTATGAATATATTATTATTGGAAGATGATTACCATACAAATTATTCATAAAGGGAAGATTAATCAAAGGCTGTGTTCAAAAATCAGGAAACAAAACTTTTTTAAGACCAAAAAATGGTCTTGCATATTGTCAGAATAGGTACAACCTAGTGAAGTAGGAAGAACTCATAGTGAGAATATTTGAGCTGTGAAGCTCCAGCTTAATCTGCAGATGTTGAACATTTAACTGGAGTAAATGAAATTCAAGTTAGCTGGATAGAAGAGACAAAATTCTTAAATTGCAATAAAAATTGCTGTGGGTGTTTGTTTTTTTTTTAATACAGATTCTTTAGCTATCAGTTTTGTTTTAAAATGCATGTTTTGAGCATGAACAAGATTTGGCATGAGAGTAAGCAGGTTGCTGACATAAATGTTTATATACGCAGTTAAATTAAGTGACTTATATTATGGCTGAATTGTTAGACTGTTCTTTATTCATTTTGGACCCTGTCCTGCATTTGTTTCTGCTGCTATACTGTGTATCCATGCTTCTTTCTCCTCTGTTTCAGATAGCTTGCCTTGACAGGATCTTGGCTTTGACACAGTCAAGATCTTTCTTCAAGACTTGGCACTTTATCTTGTGATACTTAATGTTGTGTTTTTATGTGGAAGGACAAGTAAGCTCTATATTAAACACAAATCTGACAATTCTGTGTTACGTCTGGCCCAATAATAGGCAGTTGGAAGGCTTTTGTTGTTTTGTTCTTAAATCCATATCTATCTATCTATCTTTGGAGTGAGCAGGCTAGTTAAACATTTCTTGTGTAGTACCACAAAGAGCTAAAAATCAATGTCCATAAAGCTTCATAGTGCTAAAAACTTCAAATCTAGAAAGCTTTTAGACTGGTTTCTTACTATTATTTTTCCCCTAGATATTTGACTTGGTGCTGGATTCTAGTGATTGGTGTGATGCGCTATCAGAATGCATGCAAAAAACATTCTGATAAATGGTATGATGTTGGCTTTCCTTTGCCCCAGCACTGTTAAGCTTATGCTTTATTTGGTCATTCACCTTACCTATTTGAAACAAACACTTGTCTTAAGTATTCTACTAAAGTCTGCAGTGCCAGTTGAACATGAGCAAAGGGCACAGCTTTGTAAGGACAATATTGTTCACATAAAACAGCCACCTGTAATGTGGAAACTTACAGCTCAACTTTTACATTAGAGTCGTTTCTGTCACCGTGCAAATCCTTTCCAAATTTAGTGATTTCAGTAGTAGCTAAAATACAGTGTACTTTCAGATGGTGATGTCTAGCTAGGGCTGACAGTGTTCTGTGTTACCCCCAGAGAACTTGGCCAGGTTTCAGAGGAGCCACAGAGACAGTGTTCTCCACAGTAATGCTGATAGAGATGAATAAATTATTTCATCTCCAGCAGTCTGGGATTTTTCTCTCCTGTGTTTGTGAGTTTTGTCCCAGACAGTTTCAGATGACTTGACGTGTTCTTCCCTGGGAAAAATCTCAATTTAAGTAGTGTTTGCTGTGCAGTGTAAACTTTTAACCCCAAATTTCTCTGCCTACTAGTTCTGTAGGCTAGCCAGATATTTTTTTTAAATAGTCACTAAATGTTTGTGTTCCCCCTCGTGCCATATGTTGTCATATTTTTGTAGTATTTAGTTCACATAACAACGTTTGTATATTGTTGCAAGTCTACTCTTCTGTGTTTAATACTGTATGGTGTGAGCATTCTAAACTCTTAAGTGTATATTGCATTTAGCGCAGTAACATTCTGATTAAATTTAAAATTAATTTAAAGATGAACTCCCCACGTGCTTGCAGGACCTCAGTCTTCCCTTTTCTTACTACTGGATTGAAAATAGGAAAGTTGCCCTGAATAACCAGGGTTAGCTCCCATGGCAACAGTATCAAGCCTCAGAACGTCTCAGTGAGCTGTGCTGTGCTTACTGTGTTTGTTCTTTCTATTGTCCATAGAAAATGGAGAGCCATTTGGTTTTCCAATGGAAAAGCACTGCTGGGTGAAGGCACAGCCTTGTTGTAACGTTGTAGCAGGAACCTAAATGGATGTGGGGAAAAGGGAAATCCCTGACATTTTGTCTCCTTCATCCTCCTGTTCGGATGCCTGGCATTGCTGGCTGCTTTTTCTTAGTTGCCAAGAGTAACTCCAGAAGTACAACTCCCTTTCCTGCTCTGTGCACTCCACATTGAGGAAAACGAGTTCCACAATTAGTGATTCTCAAGCCAAAGTCCCGTAGCTTTGAGTCCTCAGGTACATCCTGAGGGATGCTATTTCCGTAATATGGGAATGGTACCTTGATCTAGTCAAGGTGACAACCGTGCCTAGGAAGAGGGACCTCTCCCTCTTTCTCCACCTGTGATGGGCTTTCAGAATACTGTGCCCTGATCAGCACTGAGAAGCAAATAAACCATTTGCTCTGGGTCAGCCAGCACTAGGTTTTGAAGATTTTCTGTATCATGCCTTTTATCTCTATCCTAATAAGATCATAAATGTATTCTGAAGGGATTATAAAAGAATTCAAGTTTTTTTTTAAAACTGAGCTCTCTTCTAGGTGGAAAAAAAAATTACAGATGGCAGAGGAAATTATTTGGGGCAAATCAGGTTTACAGATTTCTTTCACTGGAGAGGACTAGGTCCACTGAGATGAAATACATACCAAAATAAATAACTCTGTACCTACTGGGTTTTAAAACAGTTTGATATTTAGAAATTTGTAATAATCAAAACAAGCAAACAAACAAAAAACCCACCACCCAACAAATTAAGAATAAACCATTGGTTTAGGTTTCCTGGAACATTTTAGGGAAATGAAATGCAGTAGTTGGCTGATTACATCCTACACTATCAGAGGTGATGAAGGTGTTGACTTGCCTAGCCAGCTGTTCAGTGAAGACCACTAAAATCGTATCTGGAAGATGATTTTGTTTCATGGAGGGTCATAGGACTGCAGCTGCTCTGCTTGTTGATGTGTTTCGAAATGAGGAGTGGGAGTTCTTGTGGGCCCTTCTGCTCTGCCCTCCCAATATTGAAAAATGAGCTCTCCTTACTACACAGGGTAAAGGAAAAATGGCATGAAAAATTAAGTAGGCAGGAGATGTACTCAGTGTGAGACAATCCAAGTGACAAGTCTTGATTGCATTATTTAATAACACAATCTGGAATGCTACAGAGCTTCACATTTTAGTCTGTATTTCACTATAGCATTTCATGTTCGTGCATGAACTGCTGCCACTCAACTGGTGCTTCCCTGTCTGCTCTTTTCCCTCATTTTTTGTCTTCATTTCTTACAGCAGTCTTCAGCAGCTTTCAAAATTATGTGACCTTTGTGATGATCTGAAAAGCACTGGCCACTTTTACTCGATGCCTAATCAATGTGGTGCTCTTTTATTTATTTATTTTTAAAGGAGTGACCAGCTCTTTTTTTAACCTGCGCTAATTCTTGATGTTTCTCAAAATACTAGTTAAACTGTTGCAAGGTCTATATATAGGCATATTTGCCAATAATACAGACTGTCTATGCATTAAACCATAAAAATAAGAAGTGTGTAAAAATTACAGAAAAATCCATACAGGCAAAGCATGTGAAATTTGTTTTCTTCTAATACAAACTATATTTCATCTAGTGTGAAACACTAGAATAATATAAGGGTTTTATTTCAAATGTAAAGATTTACCTAACTTCCATGGGAATTTGTATGTATGGATCATGGAAAAAGCACTTTTAAAAAGACAATTTCCAGACTCCTTAAACTGCACAAAGTCATGAGGATATATTGTCCTTAGATAGCTTTTTTTTTTGTCCCTATAAAAAAGAATCTATTGTTAATACCCTGATTTTTGGCATTGGAAATAGTGGACTGAAATACAATGATATTTATTTCATAACATATTTTCCCCATGTAAAGAGAAAAGTGGGGAGGGGGGGGTTGTTGTTTTTTGGAGGGGGGGTTTTGTTTTTGTTTTCTTACAAGAGCTTCAGTAACTAAGAATTATTTTTTTAAATATTAGTCTAAAAGGAACTAACCTTGTAGCATCCATCAGTTTTAAAAGAAAAAATCTATTTCATTTCAGGTAAACCATGTCCAAGGTATTTGTACTAGGTGATTATCTTTTTAAAGGTTAAAGCCTTTTGTTGATTCTTCTCAAAACATACTTTTTACCAATTTGCCTTTCTTTAAAAGTATATATGTAGCTTTTTGAAATTATAATCCAGAATACGTTTGGGAAGTCCTTACTAATAATAAAAAAACTGGGCGACAGCATGTATCTTTAAAGACAGGGGACAAAAAAAAACCCAAAACACAAGCTCACATGAGATCTTTTTCTTTTCAACTCTGATTGTGCAATGAGTGCAATAAAGAATATGTTTTGAGAATTAGTTATATTTAGAAGTAAAAGATGTGGCTCCTTCCCAGCCAGTTAAAGATGAGGCAGAGAAGATGGAAAATGACCTGATGCAATGTTTCTAGATAACAATAGACATGGACACCTCCTGTGCTATCTGCAGTGAGTGTGTCTGAGTGCTTACCTAAATCTCTTCCAGTGAGCCTGTACAGCACCCCAAGGTGAGATTATATGATAGTCATAAAGAAAACTCATCAGGATTTCTTCTCCTAACTCAGTTTTAAGTAAGTCAGGAAGGATAGATTCCAGGTGGGTTTTTGGGATGGTAAATGAAACTAAGAGACTATTAAAATGAATAAAATTACTCTCCTGGAGTTCCTCATACATTGTAGTAGCTCTTCAGGGAATGGAAATTCTTGATGAGTTGCTGCATGAAGAATTTGTCCCATAGGTGATGGTGTGCCTATTGAATTCCATATTGTTGTTAAATATATATATATACATGTAATATGTTCTGCTGTTTAGATGCCCAACCTACAGAATCTGAAAAGGAAATTTATAATCAGGTGAATGTAGTGTTAAAGGATGCAGAAGGAATACTGGAAGACTTGCAGTCATATAGAGGAGCTGGCCATGAAATACGAGAGGTGAGCTAGAGCATTACAATTGTGCACAACCTGTGGTTGTTCATTTTCTGATCCTAACCAAATACTGCTGGGTTTTAACTTTGCTTGCAGGAGCTGTTTTGGCAGAGCATGTTGTCTATTAAAATCACTGTCTTGAATTTCTGCTCTGGAATGTTTCTTTTTAACAGCGAAACAGATGTCGCTTGTTTCAGTCGTATTAATCCACATGTGTAATAGCAAATGATGCTTCTCAAACTTTTCAGGGAATTGTTGCTATTGATTTTTCTTTGTGTTCCCACATGAGCTCTTCTTGAGTTAGTAGTGAATTTGGAAAAAGCATGGCGTGACTACAGTGCGATACTGAGTAGTGTCGACATCTTCTTGTGGGGTAATTGGAGAAGTCTGGTGTGGTAATCCTAACACAAAAGACATCTCATTTTCAACCCCTTTTGATTGGCTTTTATTTACTACAGTAGATGTTTGGAACAGAAGCAAAGTTTCTATACAGAATGCCACTCTCATTTTTTTCTTTATGTTTAAGAAAGGGTGGGATAAATACTGTCCCAACCCCCTTTGTTTCTTCCTCACGTGCAGCAGTGGGGGCTGCTCTACTCCTGAAGCGAGGAGTTACTCACTGTAACATACATTTAAGAAATAGTATTAGATAGGAGGGCTCTCAGCTGTCTGTTCTCTCCAGATGAATTTGAAATACTCATAGACATTCAGCTCTGAGAGTTTTTCTCTCTACTGAATTCATCAGGTAGGTTTAAGAAGGGTAACTGTGTCACACAAAAACCCTTAGGAGGGGAGATGGCTTACTTATTCTTCAAGGAAGGAGCAGGCTCAGGGAGAGGCTGTAGGATCAGGCAGGAATTTGTGGCTCAGTAAGGAAGCCTGCAGCTCCCATGGAGAAAGGAGAGACACTCTTGAGAGGAGGGAGACATCTCAGGAAGAAATCTTTCTAGGGACCAGAGAGGAGTGTGATGCAACTCACAGCCCAGGGTTGACCAAAACATATTTTGGAATCAAGAAGTTGACTTTGAAAATGCAGCAGGAGAGTTATGAACACTTTTATTTCTCTTTTCTTAGTATATTTTCAGTTGCTAAGTAGCCGAGTTTTTATCTTAAAAGCCTAGAGGGGCTGAATTTAAGGTATTATGTCTGGGAAGTTTACTGTAAAGACAAAATCTATACACATATCCCTCAAAGATCTGGTATACACCATATCCTGGGTCTTTATGTTGTTGATTATGCTTAAATGCTCCTACTGTATTATTTAGCCTGAATTTCACAGCAAATTTGTTGATATCCTCCCGCCTCCCCCCCCCAAATTCAGGAATTGTTGATAGATACCAACATTAGGATGAGACTTTGATTACTAAACTTTTTTGCTTGGAGGAACCACAGTAAAATTGTTGCTTTTAATTAGTGAGGTCTGGTTATGTAAATTTTGTTATCTGAGCAGCTTTATTTTTAACAATTTCTTTCTACTCTCTCCAATTTGTTTTCCTGTTCAGAATACTTACTTTCAACACAATTACTTAGACCTTTTTGGAACAGACTTGGGTTAGTACAGGCTTGTCTCTCAACTGGAAAACCTCTCAGTAGGTAGAATTTTTAGTTATTAGATCTTCAAACAATTGTCCTGTGTAGCTTTTTTAATAATTTTTTTTTAGTCAGCAGTGCATCAATTACTCTTAATCTAAGCAGACTGTTTTCCTCTCCCTTTCTGATTTAAGGCAATACAGCATCCCAATGATGAGAAGCTCCAAGAGAAGGCGTGGGGTGCAGTTGTGCCACTAGTAGGCAAATTAAAGAAATTCTATGAATTTTCTCAAAGACTAGGTAAGTGGAAAGGTATTAACTTGTGGGTTTTGTCTTCATTAATTAGTATATTTGGCATATGTGATCACATCTAGGTCAACTCCTTAATAGAAAAAACCTCATGTTGCATAGATTCCTTTTATACACTGGATTGGATCTTATTTATATCTGTGTGCTACCTTCTCGCATGTGACAGCAAACTTGCTTCAGTGGGTACTTGAGAGAGAGAATGGGAGCATGCTTGTCATCCTCTTCCCCTACTCCTTCAGGAACTCTAGAAAGCAGTAACCAGCTGATTGTTTGAAAATTAGTGGACTAAATAATCCAGGAATTAGTCCTGTTAATGTTTCTCATACCAAGAGAATTTAAAAGTGTCTGTGTAATTTGCCCCTAAACACCAGAAATAATTTGGGCTGTGGAAATGCCTGATCTTGGTTCACACAGTTGCAATGCTTAAGATTGTGCTTCATACCTCTTATGAATCCAACTTGACTGATATGGTAGCTAAGCCAATTAAACCTATTAGACTGTTTTTTTTCCAAACTAGCTGTTGTTATCTCACTTTTAATCAGAGTTATTAGCATAGTTCATGAAAAAATTACTTCAAAACTTGGAAACTTTTTGCAGGCATGTTCTGCTTTGTTAAAGAGATGAGGCATTTTTCTCAAGAAGATGAACAGGAAGTGGATTATGAGTTTATCTTAAGACATGACTTCTGCTTACAGTTATTTGCCTCTTGAATTCTGTGTTGTCTTAAAGGCTGAAGTCTGCTAACACAGGTGATTGAAATATGTTCTACACAAATGTGGCAGACAAAGCTTGAATAAAACCTTTTCAGGAACTTGTTTTTATGGCAGTCAGTGCTGACGAGACCTAGTCTGTACAGCAATTTGTAAGTAAATGTGACAACAGTGACACATAAATAAGCAATTAATCGAGCCCCTTTATTATTAACCACCATGTATTTTGGCAGATGTATATTTTAAGTCTAGCATGCAGGATATCAGCCAATAGAGATACAAGAAGCAGATGCAGTTGTATATGGCAAAATACTGTCCTCTCATTTTAGAGGCAGGATTGCGAGGCCTGTTGGGAGCCCTGACGAGCACTCCGTATTCCCCAACGCAGCACCTGGAGCGAGAGCAGGCTCTCGCCAAGCAGTTTGCAGAAATTCTTCACTTTACACTCCGGTTTGATGAGCTCAAGGTAAGGACTTGTAGTTTTGTAAGCACAAAGGCTGGCAAAAAGAAGCCAAGTCTGTTTACTGAAGCAATCCAGGTTGTGTTCTGTTCTAGAACAGAGTGTGCAGTACATACTCAAAGATCTAGTGTACTTGGCTTGCTTGCATGACCTAGAGTTAGATTAGACTGGAAAGAGATGAAATATCATATTAGCCTTAGGCACTTGTTATATGTCAGTTCATATTAATCATGTTTCTTCATCCAAATGTGGCATATCTCTTGGGATACTGCTGCTGCTCTTAGTTTGTGCACATGCATAGTCCAGCAATTTTCTTGCTAATGTGCAAGGAACTAAGCTGAAATGATTATTAGTTTGCTGGTCCGATCCTTGGAGCCAAGCTAGGAAAGCATTTTTTTTTCAGCCTGCTAATTTCCAGCTCCTGCTTCTTTTTCCTGTTAGATCTTGTTCAGCGAAATCTGAGAAACTAACCAGAAAGCTTTACTTTGTGCCTATCAGTTGGGAACATGTCACAGGCCTTTTTACTTCAGGAAGTCGAATATTTTCTTCAAGGGAGTATTATATTTTATGAAAACTTGTCCTTATTTTTCTTGAATTGGTCACAACTCTCTTGCTTCCATATCTATATAGATGACAAATCCTGCTATACAGAATGACTTCAGCTACTACAGAAGAACTCTGAGCCGTATGAGGATCAACAATGTCCCAGTAGGTAACCCTTGGAGGAGATGACATATAATCTTATGCTACCACCCCTCTCCTTCATGTACAGAACAACTAAATTCTTTTTTCCTTCTGTTTTGTAGGCAGAGGGAGAAAATGAAGTAAATAATGAGTTGGCAAACAGAATGTCTTTATTTTACGCTGAAGCAACGCCAATGTTGAAAACCTTAAGTGATGCTACCACAAAGTTTGTGTCAGAGGTAGGAGTGTGAACGTATGTCCTGGATAGTGTGCTTCAGAGCACTGCAGGGCCAGGCATGATTTGGAACACAAAAATTCTACCAGGCTAAATTTGGCATCTAAAAACCAAATTTGTTTTTTGAGACTTCAAGAAACATGAAATGTCATTTCCCGGATGCTGTAGAGGTTAGTGACTTCAGCCACTTTTTGCGTCCCCAAAAGTTAGTGCATAGTGTCACATCAGTGCTGGTAGCTTTCCTCAAAGAGGGAGGTGGGACAGGTAAGTATTTTACCTCCATTTTGGTTGTGGTTTAGAGCAGAAATTTCAGAAAATTGAAAGCAAAACAGTTCGATTCTGTGTGCTTGAAATAAGGAATGGAATTGAAATGTAGCTTCCTTTTTTCCTTCCCAAGAGAAGGTTACACTGTGTAAAGTCAAGTATACCACATTATTGCAAAACAGGAGGAATCTGAACGGGAAAAGTATTCCCACATTTTGACACATCCGTATTTATTCTTAATGACCTAGATAAATATTGGTGGTAAAATCCAGTCACTGCAAGTACTGTGCTTGCCTTCTGGTAACTGTGATGATTTTTGGCTTATGTGCAAAGAATGCACACTATTTCTTAATTAAAAATAATTGTATGTTGCATGATTAATGCAAAGACACATTTGTCTTTTAATATTTTTTCTAAGTTCTGCTTTATGCTTGAAACGCCTCAAAAAAATTGGCCTCTTATTTTATGTTTGTTTGTGATGTTTGTCTGCTACAATTTTTTACTGTTACTGCAGATGAATATATTTGGCTATAGAAATTTCTGTCTTTAAGGAGCAAGTTAGATGATTCCTTTAAAATTTACCAGAAGTCAGTAGTGTCAATAGTGTAGTACTTTGACTACACTAAGCAAGCAAAACGTGTGTTAGACTTTGTTCTGGAAGTTGCAAACCTATATGGTAACATTTAAAAAACACCAGTGCAGGACTATTCACCTTACCATAGTTGTGTTGATGTTTTTAATTCCCCCACATTGCCATGCCAGCAGATCAGTGATTTGCTTTAGGTTTTGTAGCACAATATTTAGCAAGAGTTGAATTGGAAACTGTTAATCTTCTCTTGCAGAATAAAAATTTACCGATAGAGAATACAACAGATTGCTTAAGCACCATGGCCAGTGTGTGCAGGGTCATGCTGGAAACCCCGTGAGTATAAACAGTGCTTGTACTGGGTATGAGTCATCTCTGTATCTCAGATGTGACTTGTGATGCATAAGGTGAAAGAAATATAATTGGGGTGATTAGGAACTATGGTGTTTTCTTTTTACCAGCCTAGTCGTTTACCTTGACACGAAACTACCGTGTCTCATTTTGCTAGTCATGCAAATCATGCGGTCTGCTTTTCTGAACACATTAATATTTAAAAATAGCATGGCTATGGAAGCTAGACAACCTCTTGGCACTCTTTATAAGTGGTTTTCTCATGTATAATTCAGAGAAATAGACTATTTGAGCATGACTGCCTAGGGCCTCCTGAAAGAGGGGCTGTGGGCAGTGCGCTGGATGGTATGTTCTTGTGGGTTGGGACAGCTGATAGCTGTAACAAAATGACAGTGCCCCTGTCTGGGGGATTAAGAGATGATTTCTAGGCATGAAGGCAGTCTATTGTCTACTGCACATTTGAGAGGCACTGGGAGTATGACCAAAAAGTCAGACTAAACTTTGGGGTTTGGAGGTTTTGTTTTTGGGGTTTTCTTGTCTGTTTCTTCTCTGTTCTAAATAGTTTTTCATTGGTAAAATTACTTGTGCATGAGCTGTGTCTTATTTAAATAATTTTCTGTCCAAATACCACAGCACATTTGTTTTGGAATACATTAAAAGCCCTAAACATATATATTCTTACCCTTCTTAGGAATGGACTGTTCCATTCAAGAAAGTAGTTAAGCGCTGTTCATTAGCTTGCTTTCTTTACCTTTTTTTTCCCCCCCGAAGTCAGAATGTTGGTGTTTGAGTGTGTTATAGGGTGGCAGGGAAAAGTGTAAGAAACATTGAAATCAAATTAATATATATTGTTTTAATCTTTTAGCAGCAGGGTCCTTTTCTAGGTTCAAGAATCTTTATTAGTCTTCAGGTAACTCTTTCTAAGCAGTTGTCTGATTTATAGGCAAGTTATTGAAAGGGAAAAAGAAAACTATCAAAAGCTTGGGGTTGGTGGATTTGGGATATTTTAGGAGGGGGGATTCTTTTTTTCTCTGAGGACTTACAGTAGAATTTTTCTCTTTAATCTTATTTTGGGTGTTACTAGTGTGTACTCTTATCCTGTGTTTCATAGATAATAACCTGTGTTTTTAAATTACAGTGAATATAGAAGCAGGTTTACAAATGAGGAAACAGTATCATTCTGTCTGAGGGTAATGGTGGGTGTCATCATACTCTATGACCACGTGCATCCAGTGGGCGCTTTTGCCAAAACTTCAAAAATTGATGTAAGTTTATTGTTGCTAAATAATCTCTTGAGTATTTAAATTGTGTGTAGCTTCCTTTTCTGTCTTCCAAGTTCTAGTAGCGGATGTATATGTTGGATTGAAGCTAAATGGGTAGTGGTAGCTGTGAGCAAAAATATGTATTTAAGTAGTGAGAAATACAAGCTAGGCCTTCAGGCATGTAAATGGTCGTTGTTAGACATGAAAAATCTGTTTTTATGGAATTCAGGTAGTGTCTTGAAATACTCGTAAACAGTGGTTGTATTGAAAGATCCAAATCAGAATGACTGAAAATAACTACATCTGGCTCGTTTCTCACTGTCTGGTAAATAGCTCAGTTCATAATCCACCAGCCTTCAAGTTTTTAATTTTCTACTGCTAGTTCATAAGTCTGTGGAATACATGCTGTTACTGTATGTGGCTTCATAGTTGTTTAAAATGGTCTGTTATCCTATTGTACTACCTACAGAGTTGGTCATTTTTTCACTGGCTGAATGTAGTATTACTTAAAGGATTTATGATAAACAAGTTTTTTGGTTTTTGTGGTTTTTTGGGGTTTTTTTACAGTTCCCTTCTTTTTTCTTAAGGTCGATAAAGCAGAGCCTGATGTGAAAGTCTTGCATTGTCTAAAGTTATCATAGAATGGTTTGGGTTGGAAGGGACCTTAAGGATCACCTAGTGCCAACCCCCTTGCCATTGGCAGGGACACCTTACTCCAGACCAGGTTGCTTAAGGCCCTGTCCAGCCTGGCCTTGAACACTTCCAGGGATGAAGTAGCAGTTTAAAGCCATTCTCCCTCATCCTATCACTCCAAACCTGTGTAAAAAGTCTCTTTCCAGCTCTCTTGTAGCCCCCTTTAGGTACTGGAAGGTGCTAAAAGGTCTCTCCAGAGCCTTCTCTTCTCCAGGCTGAACAGCCCCAAGTCTCTCAGCCTGTCTCCATAGGAGAGGTTCTCCAGCCCTGGGAGCATCTTCGTGGCCTCCTCTGGACTTGCTCGAGCAGGTCCATGTCATTCTTCTGCTGGGGACCCCAGAGCTGGGTCCAGGTGGGGTCCCACAAGTGCAGAGTAGAGGGGGACAATCACCTCCCTTGACCTGCTGCCCATGCAGCCCAAGACATGTTTGGCTTTTTGTTTTTTTTGTGGGGTCATGTTGCTCTATTTGTCCACCAACGCCCCCAAGTCCTTCTCTTCAGGGCAGCTCCCAATCCATTCTCTGCCCAGCCTGTATTTGTGCTTGGGATTGCCCTGTCCCAGGTGCAGGATCTTGAACCTGGACTTGTTGAGCTTCATGAGGTTCATGGGTCCACTTCTCAAGTATGTCCACACCCCTCTGGATGCCATCCCTTCCCTCCAGCGTGTTGACTGCACCACACAGCCTGGTGTTGTCAGCAAACTTTGCTGAGGGTGCACTCAGAATGCAGCTTTGTAAGTAGCTAAGCCAGTCTGTCGTAGGAAAGTGTAATACCAAAACTTAATTCCTTTCTAATATCCAGAATATGTCTTTATACTGCTGCTGTTTTTAAATACTTATTTTTTTCTCTTTGACAAACTGAATATAAAACATTTCTGTAAACTCAGAAGGTACTAGCATGAAAAAAACTGTGTCATTTTTTTAACTCCTAGATGAAAGGATGCATCAAAGTTCTTAAAGACCAGCCTCCTAACAGTGTAGAAGGCCTTCTAAATGCTCTCAGGTACCCTTTTTTTGGATTGGATTTTGTTAATATTTTGATGTGAAATTTCATGAATTGTCCAGGGCATTTTCTTCAGCAGCAAAATATTCAGTCACTGTTACAGGGAAAGATGAATGTGATTGTTGCAGGCTTGTCTTCCAATTGTCTTGAGACAAGGATGCATGAGGAAGCCAGTTATAATAGCTGGGTTGTAAACTTGCAGTTGTCATTGTAAGACAACTTCTTGTGTACATTACCTGCCTGCAGGTTAAGAATGGGTCAGTATGGTGTGGTAAGTAACTAGAAATTGTTCCTCTTTCAGAAAGTATTTAAGGCACAAGTGTCAATGCTTTTGCTGTAGAATAGATGAGACAAGAATTTGCCATATTAATTGGAGAAGGAAAAATTAATATTTCAGTATATTAATCTAAAACCTGCTAATTTGGGTCATAAAGCTGTATCTGTAGTCAGAAACATGTTCTTTGTGTGGGTATCCAGCACTTGAGTGGCAAAAGGTACCAAAATGTTATAGGCAGATTAAGTCTTTGATCTTGTCCTTACTAGGAAAAGTTATCATGTTACTTTGGTAACAGATAAGTGTAGCTGGATGTTGTTACTCATGCAATTGTTTTGGAATGTGGAAGTTTTAGTTTGTCTTGCTTGAAAGTATGCATTTGCGATTGCTCTTTTTTATCTGTAGTGAGACTGCTTTAATTTCATTTGCCCTCTCTTTATTTTTTTTGTGTTATGATAAAGTAAGAAGTGAAATAATTTGATGTTGTAAGTTGGGTTCATTTGCAAAGTTGTTTCAGGTTATTAGTTAAATGAAAAAAATATCTACACTCAATTTGGGACTCCATGTGAATATTTCCTTGCTAAAATGATGTTGTTGGTCATTTCTCAACTTCCTTATGTGATCAGCCTGTGAGATGGTGATCAGTAAAAACACAAGTTTCCAAAGGGAAAAGACTGCATTAGCATTTATTTTCTGACTAGTTTATTGTGATTGCAGCTGCAAATGAACACCAGTTTTTATGGGTACCTCATCTTTCCCATCTTTGTTGACACCAGTAAAGTACATGGAAGGTGTAGTTCAGGTTCTCACTCACTCACTTTGTGGTTAGCAGTGTAAATTCAGTCCGTGCTGTCACACTGACCTTTCCCTGCACCAACCCTTTCCATCCATGGATGCTTCAGCACTCCTGGTTTCATACACTTGATTAGCCATTTGTCTAGGATGTTAAAATGTTTTTTAAATCACATTTGGCAGTGTTAGGAAGAGATGAGGGGGTGAGCCGCTGTGTGATGAAAGCAGGTTCAAGATGATGTCATGCGAGTTAAGTCCAAATCTGAGTGTTTGATTCTGGAGGAGTGTTAAAAGTTCTCATGTTTCCTCAAGAGATAGATAATGTGTTTTCAAAAGCAAATGGAAGGTGGTAAGGATTTTGGAAGGAGATCAGCTGTTTGTAATTTGAAATTCATGTGGGCATTGTAATCATGTTCAGCTTTTTCACATGGGCAGAATATCAAGTACTGTAACTTTTCAGGATTTCAGAAAACCTTAGGCTGCTTGTTTGTGGAAAATATAAATTACTAAAGAGTGCAGAAATCTAAATTGATATTAATTTTGAAACAAAAAAGTCATTATAAATTTTTCAAGTGAACAGGTAAATACCACTGCAGTTGTGGATAACAATGGAAGTGCTAATTTAACATGTTAAATTTAAGTTACAGAATAAGTTTTTATTTGCTTTTAGATTAGTTAGGAAGGAAGATCAGGGAAATTGATCATACAAAGAAGCCAATGTTAAGGATATCTATTACTCCCTTATAAAAATAGAGGTAACTAAGGTTTCTATAGGAATTTTAAAATGTGCTATTGTCCTAGAGAATTTTGAAGGAGGAAGGGGCTGAAATAAGCACACGTGTATGCTCTCTAGGTTTAGTAGCAGTCACTTAACTAAGCAGGAATTTAGGCTGAAATTAGGCTGAAAAATTATTAAATCCATTGTCATTGAGAGATCTTAGGAAGGTTTGATCACTGGAAGTTTTGAAGAGAAGTTTCTGACGCGGTTTTATTTGAAGATGTCTCCTGTGGGCAGAGACCTCAGAATTAGTCTGATGTTAGTCTGTCACAAGTGAGTTTACTGTGAAATGACCTAGGAGCACAGAAGCCAACGTCCAGCTGAAGCTTCTTTTGAACTCCTCTTGGTGCAAGGCTGCTGGGTTATAATTCTGATTGATAACAGCATTTTCTGATCAGAATGTCTGATTCGTGCTCTGGGTGACCATGGAGTGGGTGGTGATCGATGGCTGAGGGTTTTGCTCTGGTACAGTCAGGTTGAGCCATAAATAAAGAAATTACATATTTGTTAAGTCCAAGTGCAATAGCATCTGTGCTCATCTCAACTTTTATTTCTGTGTTTAGGTACACAACAAAGCATTTGAATGATGAGACTACCTCCAAGCAAATTAAATCCATGTTGCAATAACAATTACCTGGAATTCGCACCTGCTGTAGACAGTATTCTGCAATGACTGAGATGCACAGATTTATTTTTTTTTTTAGTGATTGCAACTACTATCTTGTTCATTCTTGCTTTTTATTTTCTCTCTTCCTGTTTACCCTTTTTTTTTTAATCACTTTCTTGTTCCTAAGTAAGCTCAGACTTCTTTTCTGTGCCAAATCAAAGAAATTTATCAATTCT
This sequence comes from Cephalopterus ornatus, assembly GCA_013396775.1. Taxonomy (NCBI): domain Eukaryota; kingdom Metazoa; phylum Chordata; class Aves; order Passeriformes; family Cotingidae; genus Cephalopterus; species Cephalopterus ornatus. Next base: position 97,113 of record VZRE01007486.1, on the reverse strand, counting down.
GGAAAGTATTTCTACTTTTCAGAGTAGCCATCCTAAGTGGCAGCTAATTATGCGTTGCATTTGGATTTCTCTGTACTGGGGAAAGATTTGTGACTTGAACTAAATATTTTTAAACTTGTGGTTTTTTTCTTTTTTTGAAAAACTAATATTTAATATTGCTTCTTCTGCATGGCAAGACTGCCTACTTCTGCTATTTAAAAATCCTTTGATGACTTCATTTTCTATTGCAGCTTATTTTCATGTGCAACCATGAGGAAACTAAAAGCAGATTTGTTTAAATTAACTGTGTTTGTACAAAATGGTACCCAACACAAAAGTTTTTTTAAATGAGTAAAAACTGTTTTGTTTAAAAGTTACGTTTGCATTTTGACTCATTTTTGTAAGGATGTATGTTGTATGTTTAACCTTTAATAACTAACGTTAAACTGTGGTGTGTGCGTAGCAAAATTACGTATGCATGTTCATGTCAAATGATTGGCTGTGGATAAGATAATAAAATCAGCTTTCGTTTTTCTAAGTGTGGTTTGATTTACCAGTATTTTGAGTGAGATGTCTTCGTGCTCTTTGGATTTTTACAAAAAAAATAAATTTATAAATTTTATATAGTGAAAACTCTGCTGTTTCATTACCAGTAACCATCAGCCTAATCCACTGATTAGCGTGTTTTAGGGGTGTTGCTTTCCACTCTGTGCTGCTTTCCTGTCCCCAGAAATATTTCTCGAATAGAGTTTGTGGGAAGGAACTTTCTTGCAATCCATATAGATCCCAGTGGATGTTGCTGATTAACTTGCTTCTTGGCTGCCCATGCTGACTCCTAAGTATGGTCATCAGAAATGGCATTCCAGATTAGTCTCTTTGCATCCCAGTGGTGGGGAGATGAACTTCCCTTGCTATATAGTGGTGGTGTTGATCTAGACATCTGAACTGTGTAATATCTGAGCAATCTCAGTATACTAAATAATGTTTCTTCTTTATGTGGCATTTTAGAGCAACAAGTGTTTAATAGATTGGTGAAGAAATTAAAGCTGTTTTGGGAGGAAAATAATTGAAGGGGAAAATGTGTAGCTCTTCAGAAGGACCTCGGCCGGTTGGAAAGTTGGGCAGAGAAGAGCCAATAGAAATTCAAGCTAAGGCAAGTGCAGGGTCCTGCACCTGGGGAGGAATAATTCCAGGCACCAGTACAGGCTGTCTTTGAGCCAGCAGTGCCCTTGTGGCCAAGAGAACCAGTGGTATTGTGGGGTACATTAGAAAAACTATTGCCAGCAGGTCGAGAGAGGTGATCCTGCCTCTCTACTCAGCACTGGTGAGGCCTCACCTGGAGGGCTGTGTCCAGTTCTGAGCTCCTCAGTGCAAGAGAGATGTGGAGCACCTGGAACAGGTGCAGCTGAGGGCAGCAAAGATGACTAAGGGACTGGGCCATCTTTCTTATGGGGAAAGGCTGAGGGAGATGGGCCTATTTCAGCCTGGAGAAGAGACAGCTGAGACCTCATTAATGTCTATAAGTATCTGAAGGGATGGTGTCAAGAGGACAGAGCCAGGTTCTTCTTGGTGGTGCCAAGCAATAGGACAAGAGACAACAGGCAGAAACTGATGTGCAGGAGGTTCCACCTGAATATGAGGAAGAACTTTACTATTTGGGTGACCAAGCACTGGAACAGATTGCCCAGATTGACTGTGGAGTCTTCCTCACTGGAGATGTTGAAAAAGTGTCTGTACACAATCCTGTGCCACGTGCTCTAGGATAACCCTGTTTGAGCAGGGAGATTGGATCAGATTGACTCACTGTGGTCCCTTCCAACCTGTCCCCTTCTGGGATTTTTTGAAAACAAATTGAGTATTACTAGGGAACATCTCTGGGAAATAGCATGTTTTGCCTCGAAGGGCAAACATTAGTGCACCTCATGTGCATGGTCTGGTTGTGATTATGCCTAACATGAGTTCCAGAAAGGAGACTTGAAACTTCCAGACAAGTGTGAGCCCCTCAGCTTTATTTGCTGGACAAATATTTTATAACTTTACATTGCACACTAGTTCCAATACAAGGCATTGGTGCAATCATGTTGGATTTCCTGTGGATACCCCTTCTACACTATCAAGAAATATTCTTCTTCTTTTGTTTGTCTGTTTTTGGAAAGAAGAGATCTGCAAAATTGTGAATCAGGACACTTGGAATGTTTGAAGGAGGTTTAGGTGTGTATTGGGGGTACCTGTATGTCCATCTCACCTGGACATTTTTTTCTTTCCTGCCAAAGATACTTAGCTAGGGTCTCTGCCACAGAGAAACCAACCCAAGTGCAAGGCTTGCAACAAAAATAAAATCTACTTTCTTTAACATGATATTGCTCTCTAGTCCTTTTGGCAATATCATAGTAGTATCAATCTGAGGAGGGACAGAACTAGATTTGTTTAGTTTTTTTAAAAAGAAAAAAAAAAGTCTTTCCTGGAATTGTATGAATTTTACAAACTGTATACAACTGACCCTTATACATCGATCTGAAAGGGAAACTGTCCTCATCAGTTCATTACCCTGAGGAAAAAACAACAATTTAGTGTCAGTCTTGTTACTATGAATACAGTTAAGGAATAGTAATCCCAGGAGGAGCAACTCATCCTCCTGTCCAGTGTTAGTTTTTGGAAATAGAGTTTTCTAAGGGAAACCTAAGTTACAGAGAATGGGTTTTAAGCACAGCTTGTGTAGTTGACAGTTTTTACTTCTGATCTCATTAGAAAACACTTGAAACAGTAAATCCAGCCTGGATGCCGTTGTGGAAGAAGCAGCCATACAGCAGATTGCGTCTTTGTCTCGCCCCAGTGGCTGCCGACTAAACACAGTTTCTTCAGTCGACTGTTTTGGACAGCTCTTCCTTTCTGCTGCCCTGCCAGCGTCTTTGCTCTTAAACGTTGTTCTTGTCGTCTGAGGATAATTGGAACTTTCCTTTTTTTCCTGTGGTATTTGTGTTCTGAAGTTTCTCTGTGTAAGCAGATGGGAAGGGAGATTAGAGCTGGCCTGCCTGGACTTGGCTGGCCCACAGCTCCACAAGCTTCCCCCGTCATGAGCTTTCCAAGAGAAGAAAACAGGCCCTCCCAGTGTACCAGGCATGAGCTGTTTGCAGTTTTAAACTGAAACTGCTACATGTTCCTGTTCAAGCTTTGGTGCTTGTTCCTTGCAAACCCACTCTTTAATCTTATCCCCTTTGTTTTAGCATTTATATGTGGCAGTGGACAGGAGAGCAACTGTGAGGCCCAGCAGTAAGTATTGGCCACCAAACAGCTTTTGTGTAAGTTTTGAGGGAAAAACTGTGCTGCTTGGATGGTACCACCCTAGTGTATGTGGTACCTGGAGTTTTGGGATGCCTGGCTGGGTGGCACTTAATGGTTTAAATAAATGCTCTGCTCGAATTGGCCATCCTGTGCTGTGAGCTGGTGTAACTACCCTGTAGCAGTTGTGGGTGGAAGTCCTTCTCTTCTGGCGCTGTGTCTCTGAGTGTAAGTGCTATTGCTCCTTTCTTGTGAGTCTCAAATTCTTGGCACAGATGGGTCTCTGAGGGAAACAGATCCACAGTGGTGTGTGTGATGCACGTCACAGACAGTAGAGAGGTTGCATCGCTAACGACGTGTGCCACTCCCAAGTTCTGGAATGTTTCTGCAGTTCTTTAGTAGCAGCCTACTTGAGTGGTGTTGATTTGGTTCTTTAAATTTCACATAAAAAGTAAATTATGGAAATATCTCTCCTAAAAAAATGTACTTTCATGTCTATGTCTTCTCCTGCTTATAAACCACATCGGGGTTTCACTTTGCCAGAAATGCTGCCTATCTCTGTTCCATAGTGTTTGGAACAGACCTGCAGAGGCAGGCCCTGAAATGGCTTGTTGCATGTGGACTTTAAGCATTCCCATGTAAACATCTGGATGTTCTGGGTGTACTGTCCTCTAGCTGCTTTCTCCTGGCGGGCAAAGCCAATGGCAGCATGTCTTCTGCAGCAGGGATGTGATTATTCTTCAGACTGCTGCCTCACTAGAAGGATACTTATCCTCCTTTTCTTTGGATTTTCTTCTCAGTGTTGTCTTTCTGTCCCTAAAAACACCTAGACTTGTGAAATAACTAACAAGGTGTAGTTTATGCAGTCACTGCAGGTTTGTAGTTAGTTGTGGCATTTCAAGAGTGTGTCAGTGTGGAAGGTCACTGACGTTCCCTGGATGCTGCAGACGCAAGCAGTCACAAATCTTGCTTGAGGTGGGAGCCATCCTTGAGGATGCCCTTCCTGGCTGTGGTTATGAGGTTGCTTTTTTCTCAAAATTTTGAAAGACCTCTGTGAAGAAGCTTCTTTTATCAAAACAGAGCACTAGCTCTGAATTACCAGGTTGTTTGCTCTTACTTTCCCTTTTGATTGTTCTGCTGGCCTAAGCCAAGTTTTCTCACTGCTCCTCCCAAACCCACTGTAACGCCTGCAGGCTGATCAATAGTAGCAGCTTCCCATCTGGGGACAGTGGGGCAAGGACTAAAGCAATCCCATTATAAAGTTCATGGTGTCAATTTGCATATGAATTCTGTAATGAATTGCTATCACATGGTTAAAAACCAGATGATTGCAACAAACTCGCTGCTCTGGATCTGGACAGTGACCTACTTCCCCACACGCTAATGACCCTTTCAGGCTGGTCTCATCCTTTGGTTTTATTACTGTGATGTTACAAAGGTGCCTATTCTGTCACAGTTAGAACACAAGAAGGGCTGTACCTGCTGAGCAAATCTAACCAGGTATAAGCTGACCCTGTCTCTTGCATCTGTGCAATACTGTGGACCCTTTGTGTCACAGCTGTAGCAGTGTGAAATGGGCATTTGTGGGGTTGTACAGGGCAGTGGTGAAGTTATCTAATTACTGCAGGGGTGTTACAAATTGCAAGACTTAGCCAAGTAGAATTGAGCTTTCCAAGTGCTGCAGTTATTTCACCAGCAAATGCTTAAGTGCATGGTAGGCTGGCAACAAGTTACAGGGGCTTGTCATGAACGTACTTACTGAGGCTGACCTTGTACGTGAGTGGTCTTGGAGCTCCCAGGGCCACACTTACTTGCAGTCTTTCCTTGGCTGCCCTGCTTAGTCATGTCTCTGTTTCACAGCTACAGCGTCACGCAAGACCCTTTGTTTTCCTTTTGAAATCATTTATCTTACCTGTCTTATATATGGAAGTGTGTTGGTGGTGCCAGTTATATTCCATGTGTTGCTACAATTAGAAATGATTGAGCACAGTTCCTTGGATGGCTCCTGGGACCTGAGTTTGTGCAACAGGAGTTGAAGAAATTCTGGAGGTGTATTTGCCTTCTCCCCTGTAGCAGTCTGCTGTGAACTGCAGCAATCTGCAACCCCCCGCAGGCTCCTGCCCTGGAGCCCTGTGTTCTCTGCTCATGCTTGAGCCCTGTCCAGAAGCCAACACATTACTGCAAGGGTCAGAAGTGTCCAGTACTTGAGGCGAGGAGTTACAAGCACGTGGTGACCATGATAACAAAGTGGGACATACAAGAGCTGTGCCCCGTCCTGGTTCCTGCCATGGGCTTCCCTCATTAGAGATGGCAAATCCCTTTTGATCCCATGGTCTCCGGAAGAGTGTTTCTGCACGTTCTTCCCTTCCTTGCCATTGTTGGTGTATCACTGATATCCTCAGACACAGGGAGAGCTCCTACTGCAGGTTACATCTGTCTGTCCTTTACGGCTTTGTTTTTTGCTGGTAACCATGTACACCATGAACTGACTCGAGCAGAGAAGATATGGGCTCTGTGGTCACAGGAGTCTAAGGCAACCCCAAATCAGAGCGGGCCTGGCAGGAGCATCTATCTGGCCTGATCTGTGGCCTGGCCTATCTCTTCCTTGGATGCAAGCTAAGAAGAAACTGAGCTGTTTATTTTATTGTGACTCCCCATATTCCTGTGTTGTGCTTTCACATGTGCCCATTGTGTCAAAGTGATGCTTGAACATTGGCCAAATGATGGGCCAGTGTCCAGGCTTGTGAAAGCAATATGTGTGCACATCCAGCTCATCCCATGGGCTGGAAACACATCCATCATGTGAAGGGGCATATGAGAAGTGTCCAATTCCAGAATGGAGGAAGATGTTGCAGTATAAAAGTGATGTCTCCATAACCAGCTATGTGACCCCTGATCAGCATTGGTGTAATTAAACACCGTGTGGGAGTGCGTTGCTGAAAGACATGGCCTTCAGTAATGTAGGCATTCTAACTGAGCTATTTCCTAGCTTTAAAGCAGTTCTTTATCCTTCTATTGTTTTTAAGGTGAGAGACTCTACATTCAGCACTGTGTTGTCTTTGAAATGATTCGTTGTGCTTGAGAGTGAAATGCTGCTTCAAGGCCCAGGCTAGAGATGCTTTCTGTGTGTGGCAGCTGATTGACTGTGTCCTGGATAGAACAATGATGGTTTAATGCCTTTGGCTGATGTCACAAGCCATTTCCTAACACTTCTTTTATGCTAACATAAACGTCTTGCAAGAGAAGTGGAAGAGGGTGTGTAGTGGTTTTGATTTTAGACCCTCCTTAGTAACCAGGTTGTAACTGAAGAAGTAGTCATCCTCCCAGTATTCCATACGATTTTCTACGTAAACTAGGGTATAAATAAGAAGGAGGAGAAGCCTCTTGCTCTCTTTCCTTTCCGGTGGACCCGGGAGCAAGTTCTCTACTATCGGCTCTGCTCGTGTGGAGGAGTGAGGCCCAGTGAGGCCTTGTAGACCTTAAGAAACGGAGAGTGCCGGCGGTCACTTAGTGCAGTTCTACTATCTCGAGGAGAGTAGTAAGATTTTCTCTTGTTAATTTTTTTTTATTGGTTACTCCTGGATTTTTATTGTATATATCTATTTTGGATTTTTTTTTTTTCCTTCCCTCTCCCTTTTCCCTTCGGGGCAGGGGGAGGTGTTCGGGGCCCCTTCTCCTGTGTACATAATATTCTAATTATATATAAGTGTGAATACATGTATATATTTTTGTACAACTTTAGTCTGCTCATTTTGGCGTTTCAATAGCTTTTCCCTTCTCCCTTTCCCTTATGTTCATAGAGGGGGTGGGGGGAGGAAAGGCTGCAAACTGTAAGGTTTGAGCATTCGGCAGAAAGGTCGAATCCAAACCGTTACAGGGTGGCTCCTTAGAGACATTTCAGCTAGACTGAATAAAGGGCCAGAGATGTCCATTAGGAAATGTTACTGAACTGAAATGGGCCAGACTGACTGACAGGTCTTTTCCATCTTAAACTGAAGGATGCACTGCAAGTGATGTTTATGAGGTTTTCCTGCATAGGCAGTTTGAGGTGTCAAAATCCAGAAGCAGGGAGGCATTGGACCAAAGCATCCTCTGCAGAGCATCGGTAATAACTAAAAATATAACTTTGGCAGTTGTAGAAAACTTTCCTTTGTATTGCATAAACCAAAAAGTGCTCTCAGGAAAGCTGCTGTGTGTTGGGAAAGAGAAAGTGGCTGTCCTGAAGATGGCAGTGATGCTCTTCTCAAACAAACCATATTTACTGGCCGAGCGCCGCTGTTCTTTGAGAGTGACTGTCGAACCTGCAAACTGTCCCTTCTATAAATTACTGCAGTATTGCTTTTCCCTTCAAAGACTCAGTGATCCATTGCTCTCTTTATTTCTCCCCACATTTCAACACATTCAACAACTTGCTTCATGCTCTGGCTTTGCAAATGAGGAGCAATTGGTGCAGCGCCGTAATTGTGTGTCTGCTCTCAAGGAGGGAGTGTGTTTCAAAACTGAATAGCCCCCAGATTCCAAAGTTGTGCCTCTGCTGATCTGCAAGTCTCTAAAGGATTTTGAAATAGGCTGTTAATCAAAAGCTAATTAAATGTTTTAATTAGTTTTTGCAGGGTAGGTTTGGTTATGGAAGGCTCTGTCTAGGTCTTTGTCATGGGAAGCTCTTGCTCAGTGAGCAGAGCAGGTAGAGCAAAGTGGGAGGGTTTCAGTGAGTTGTTTTGCTGAAGGACCTTCAGCCTCACAGGCATTATCATCTTCAGTGTTTGTCCCTCTTTATCAGAGAGCTGTCTCTCATCAGTGATGCGCTTTGCAGGGGCAGCATGAGCTGCTTTCATCTATATGAACATTACTCCATGCTTGGCCAGTTCATGGCCCCTCCCATGCTTTGGACTCAGATTATTTTTCGTGTCTGAGCCCTGGTTTCTGCAGCCCCAAACAGCTCCTCAGCACAGAGATGGCTCATCTGGGACTTGAGTCTGGAAACCCTTAAAAGACAGATCCGATGGGAGACCAAGCCCACCCCGTCTGCTCTGGGGATAGATTTCTTCTGGAGTCTAGGAGAGCTGGAGATCAGACCGTGGGAAATTTCTGTGGTCTGAATCTAGATCAGCATTCGCAGTTATTGCTATGAAGTGCTCTATGCATCTGTGTGTGTGCCTCTCTCATCACCTTCTGCATCGCTACTGTCAGTGCTGTAAGGTTACAATTAAACCTTTGCTGCAGGTAAGGGAGGAGCTGACGCTGGACTCGGCAGGAATTTCTTGAGACTGCTGTATCTCCCTCCCACCCTTGGGCTGGGGCTTTTGGCTGCATTCTTTTTCCCCAAAACTGTTGGGTCGGGGGTTTTTGGGTTGTTTTGTTGGTTGTTTTTTTTTTATTTAAATAATGTCAGTAACAACAGACGCAGCTTGAGACCACATCCAATGCAGGGAAATTTCTGGAGTCTGATTAGCCTGAGGCTAGGAATATCCCACACTTGATTTCTCCTGTAAAGGAAGACTTTGGCTCTCTGAATCTTCACTTTATGTTTAGGTCTGAGCAAGCGGCCAAGGCTGTGCTGAGACGTCCAGAGAGCGACGACTCTGAGGGGCTGTGTAAGGGGATTGGAATTTGGTCAGTCTGCTCCACTTCCTCCTCAGCAAGGCGTTGGAGATGGAGGAGGGCTGCCCAGAGCCGAGCACTGGGCTGGGTTCTGGGGATGTGCTGGAGGAGTGGCAGCAGTCAGCAGGCACGTTGAGCCCTGCTTCAGATGCAGCTTGATGCTTTGATAAGCAACATGTGAGCATCAAGGAGAAGGGCTCTGGACTTCAAACGATGTCTGTGTGACCAACTCATAGATTTGGAACAGCTTTTTTAAGATTTCTTTGCAAAGATAATGTATAGGCTGATGAGCACAGTGTCGGCTGTAAATGGGGAAAGCAGACTAATTTGCATTGTGAGAGTTTCTGAGGATGCTAATCGAATTGTGTTTTTTCTTCAGGAGTGATTCAGCCACTCAGCATTCCTGTCACCCCTTCTAATCAGCAGCCTCTTGCCAGAAATGCCCATTCCTCAGCAGGCAAACAGTATCAGTGCTTTTGGATTTGGGCCAAGAGAAAGGGCTCGTAACTCTGTAGTAGCATTACTGGAAAATCAAAACCAATCAGGACACAGAGTAAATGTTGCTTTCCACCCCATCAATGTCTATTGGTGCTATTGACCATTAGGTGCTGAGTCACAGAGGAAGAATGTTTCACGAAAATGCACAAAAATACTTCGAATTTTTCTTAGGGAGGCTCACACAGTGAACAGCAACACCAAATGAGCTGCCCAGGACTGGTGTTGTTCAACTTGACAAGTTCTACAGGAGTCACCCTCCTCTCACTTTTTTATTTTGCTGTCTGCATGCAGCCACTAGAGAAGCTCATCAGGCAGGCTCAGTCCAAGTGCAGGGGCTGTGATGGTTTTGTATTGTGTTTCGTGGTCTGTACCGAAGACTGACCATTGCTCCCAGCATTTTGGCTTGTGAGTAGGTGTGCACAGCCCCAGCTGGCTGACACCACTTGTCTGAAGATGGTGGTATTGTCAGTATTTGTTGGTGCTGCCACTGCACTCTCTGGTTTGTTGGTCATGACACTGCCTGGAGTGCTTTGCTTTCCATGCTTTGATCAGCTCCAGGTACTTAGAATCATAGAATCATAGAATCAGCCGGGTTGGAAAGGACCTCTGAGATCATCAGGTCCAACCCTTGATACAACACCACCGTGGTTACTAGACCATGGCACTAAGTGCCACACCCAGGCTCATTTTAAATACCTCCAGGGACGGAGAATCCACCACCTCCCTTAGAATTAGAATTTCTTTCTAATATCCAACCTAAATCTCCCCTGGCAGAGCTTAAGACCATGCCCTCTTGTCCTCCTTCTGGTTGCCTGGCAGAAGAGATCAACCCCTACCTGGCTACAACCTCCTTTCAGGTAGTTGTAGAGAGTGATAAGGTCCCCCCTGAGCCTCCTCCAGGCTAAACAACACCAGCTCCCTCAGCCTCTCTTCATAGGACTTGTGCTCGAGTCCCTTCACCAGCCTGGTTGCTCTTCTCTGGACCTGCTCCAGCACCTTCCTGAACTGAGGGGCCCAGAACTGGACACAGTACTCCAGGTGTGGCCGCACCAGTGCTGAGTACAGGGGCAGAGTCACTTGCCTGGATCTGCTGGCCACACTGTTCCTGATCCAAGCCAGGATGCCATTGGCCTTCTTGGCCACCTGGACACACTGCCCTTCCTGCCTGGCTGCTCTCCAGCCACTCTGTGCCCAGCCTGTAGCACTGCAGGGGGTTCTTGTGGCCAAAGTGCAGGACCCGGCACTTGGCCTTGTTGAACCTCATCCCACTGGAATCAGCCCAACTCTCCAGTCTGTCCAGGTCCCTCTGCAGGAGCCCTCCTGCCTTCCTGACTGACACTCCCCCCCAGCTTGGTGTCATCTGCGAATTTGCTAATCGTGGACTCAATCCTCTGATCTAAATTGTCGATAAAGATGTTAAACAGGACTAGGCCCAACACTGATCCCTGGGGGACACCGCTAGTGACCAGCCACCAGTTGGATGCAGCACCGTTCACCAGCACTCTCTGGGCCCGGCCCTCCAGCCAGTTCCTAACCCAGCACAGAGTGCCCCTGTCCAAGCCGTGGGCTGCAGGTTTTCCAGCAGTGTGCTGTGGGAGACGGTGTCAAAGGCTTTGTGAAGTCCAGACTTGGCACTTCCCAGAGAAACCTGTCCACCCCTGTTCTCCTCCAGTGCAGCAATGGCTCAGCAGGGCCTCCAAAGGAACCCAAACAGGCACATTTGACTGGGCATCCCTGCTGAGGATCACCTGCTCCCTGTGTCAGCACAGGCTGACCTGCATGCCTGGGGTATTTCTGTACTTCCTCCTTGCAGAAAGAACAGACTCACCCTTGGTGAGACTATAGCTGTAGGGTAAATCTGGCACAGCCTGCAGCACGAGGGGGACTCTCTCTAGTCCAAAATGGTGCTGTGTGTCACTGGACCAGCTCTGGCTGCTCCAGCACATCTGTTCTGGTTCCTGCCCTGGAGTGCTGCTTTATCATAGAATCATAGGATGGACGATAACCTGAGCACACATAATGATGTATGTCGTGAGACCTTTGTATAGAGGGACACAATCAAGGTTGGAGGCTATTGCTTTGGTCCTTACAAAATTGGTGGTGAAAGTGAGTTTCAAAAAAAAGAAGCAATGAATGGATCCAACACTGTATGGAAGAAAGAGAAGTCAAGTAGGCTGCAAGTAAAAATTAAAATTTCAGTGAATTGGATAGATCATATTGTACATCAATGAATACTATGGTCTTCCCTAATTTTCTTTAACAGTTTATCTGTAAAAGTGTTTGAGCTTGGATCTCCTGCAATGGGAAGCTGTTTTCTCATTCCAGCTTTCTCATATGCCAGAAAAACACTTTAACAAATAATTTACAGCACCTAATTTGTGTATATACATGTGTGTGTGTATATATATATATAAAATATAAAATATGTAAGATATAAATAAGTCTCAGATATTTGTAATGGACAAAGTATTAATTGCAGATCCTGGGGGGAAAAAAAAAGTTATCTATGGTAATGTTTTGCTTGTAGCAAAGCATCTCATTTTAGATAATAATATATTTCTATAAGTAGGGTAGAAAATCAAATGTTTGTAGCAGGCAAAGTATAAGTTACAGTTGTTTTTCTAGGAATTTAGGAGCTGCAAAGCTCCCTCAGACCTGCAAGTCTTCTAGCCCAGGATTTTGACAATGACCAGAACGGGGCCGACCAAGGTTGTTCCAAGAAACCCTGCAACAAGCAGTTAGGTTATCCCTTATCTCAGAAAAGTTTCCATTCCTCCCCTTCCCTCTGTAATTAGAGGTTAGCTAATGCCTCTCAAATCATGGGAGTTTACATCTTTTCTGAGACTTCATTTCAAAAATAGCTTTAAATATTTACTGCTGTAACTCTGGTCATGCTCGTTACTCATCAAAATGTCTAATCATGGTGGGAGTCCTGCCAGGGTTTTGTTATCTTTCAGCTTCATCCCATTTTCCTGCTGCATGTTGGTCTAAGGATGGGCGAGAGCAGTAATCTGTAGAATGACCAAATAAAGAATGGTAAGAGTTTGGGGAAATTACTGGAAACAATAAACTTTTTCCCTATATGTTTTTTCCATTTCTATTTCATGCTGTAGCAGAACACAAGAGCACAACAATACATTTTGGGATTGGTTTTTACTCCAGCCCCTTCTTCATCCTTCCCATGTACTGAGGGCAGTGCTCGAGGACAGAGCTGCAAGTAATGCCCTGCAGGGACAAGACAAGGGGACCACTGATGACCCAGGCACAGAGATATTTGGGTACATAGGATTTTGGAGAGCCTGGGCACAGCATGGAGTCATTCCAGCATGGAGGCAGATGTCACCCTGGTGAGAGTCGTATCCACTTTTGACCCAGAGGAGAAGCAGATCAGACACAGAGGTCAGCTTCACGGAGATGCATGGTGGGCTGGACACATCCAGTGTGCCTGGGGATGTGGGATTTATCTGCAGAGATAAATGCATGCATCCAGCAATTCTTTTTTGCCCATTTTTAGCCAAATGTCATCCTCGTGCTGAAATGTGGTACCCAAACAGCCCACGGCCGTGTCTGGGTTTCCTGTGAGCCATAGGCTGGAGTACTGTGTGACAGAGGAGAGCAGCCTCATTACAGCCTCAAGGTATGAAGTGATGGTGGTTCACTGCAGCTGCCAACTCGTTAGAGCGCAGAGCTCTTCTGAGACACCTTAGTCCCTCTGGGATTAGCCCTGTGGGGGCTGGACCGGTGTCTCTGCCAGGCACGTGATACTGGGATGAAAGCGAGGCACTGGGGAATGGAACAGGGCTCTGGTGGGATGATAACCTTGTCACTGACTCCCTGTTTGGAGTTAGTGGTGAATGAGATCCTGCTGATATACTATCTGCCGCGATATTATCAGGATGGATCTCGGTGTTAAAAGCTGGTTTGACGTAGTGGAGTTTGGTTTCCTTCCCGCTCCTATCACAGTGATAAGACAGTGATGTTTAGCTGGGATAAATACTCTGCTTTTTTCCCCCCTCATTTGCATTAATAGTAGGCATTATTATAAATGCATGACTGTGTTGAAGAGGGAATTGTGAAAAAGGCAGTCAAGGGTCTCTCAGTCTCTCTTGTTAAGAGGGAGGCGGCTTCTGCTCAGGCTGAGTGAATATTTAATCTTAGATACACCCTTTCCATACCTCCCTTCATGGTCAAAACTGCTGAATGGAAGCCAAAACAAATTTAAACTGCCTTTGGAAGGTGAGCGAGTATTCAGTAAATAATCTATTCACTGTATAGGCAACCTTGCATTCATAAGAAAAAATCATAGGTGTTTTCCAGTGTTGGTAGGTGAATCTTCAAAAAACAAAGCATATTCCTAAAAATCTATTAACAACATTGGTGTGTTTATTTGTATTTGAGTGCAGCTGAAGTTACCTCAGGACCTTTGATTTAGAGATCAAGCCCTCACAGTGCTAGGAGCCGTAGAAAGAGGTAAGAGTTGCTGTTCTCATGGTCAGATCAACAAGATTAGTGGCTACACATTTGGATAAAACATGGAATGGAAGAGACATATGAACTCAAAGAACTGACTAGTCATAAAAGGAAGTTTTTCAGAAAAGACAACATTCTAATTCATGACTTAGTGGTCCACAGATGGCATGATTTAAAGTAGGGCAATGTGGTGGCCATGTAGCAAATTTTGGTGGGCAGTTTGCCAAAAAGTGGAAAAAAGCTGTGTGATTCAGAACAGTCAAGTCTCACAGCTCCCAGAGGTGAGAAGTGATTTCCCAGATGCCACATGACCTGGCCTGCCTCCCCAAAGACATTCAGGTAAAGAGAGAAACCTTAGGTCAGCTCTGGAGGGAACTCCCAGGAGTGAAGCTGAGGCTGTTCAGGGTGATGGTTTTATCCTGTCTTAACCATTGCTTAAGATCACACTTGTTCTTCAGGCTTTGGTTATTATTCTAGCAGCAATTTATCCGAATGAGCAAATAGCACCACACTCTTTTCCTTCAGCTACAACAGATTCAGACCCTATTAGTGTCTCCAACTTCTTGAAATTGCTCTGTGGTGGATTCATTGCCTGGTGCTTTCCTGCACACAAACGTAGGGGCTGATGCAGTTGAAGTACAAGGCTTTGGCCTCCATTCTCAGCATTCCTGACAGAGAGGCTGAGGTAGCACATAAACCTATCCTCATGCATTTAGATGTCTTCATCAGCAGAGAGCACCGTTTGGGAAAGAGACATTTAAAAATCTCTTTTTTCGGTTTATAGGTTCTTTAAAGCCACTTAGTCATTTGATAGCAGGTTAAAATTAGTCCATACAAGATGAGGCATCAACACAGTCTTTTCCCAAAGCTCCTTATTAGCATTGATTTTTCAGTCAGGAGAAGAGTTGAGTAGTGGAAGATTAAATTAATGATACTGCGGTCGGTATGGTTTGCCGGAAACGCCTGGCATCTTGTGTCGGGACCTTGTCACGTGGTTCTTCATGATACAAAACCTGAAGATTCAGAAACAAGAACACCAAAAGGTCTTTCCCCATTTTAGGGTGTTATTTTTACTGTGGTGAAAACTATTTTTACTACTCTGTCTTTCATTTCAGTAGTAGATAGTGGTTGACGCGATATGATCCTCATTATTCAGAACTTCATTTAGATAATGTCCTGGTGATTGTGGCCTTTGAATTCCTCTGAGTACTTAGAAATAGCACATTGTTTCTTTCAGAAAAATCCAGTAAGAATGATAATTTTTTGGCTGGTTGGTTGGTTTTTGTTTTTTTTTTGAAAGCCACGTGTGAGTCTTGAAGCACTTCACAGACCAGTTCCAGCCCATCACTGGCTGGTCCATACTTACTGGCTGCAAACCACTGCTTTAGCAGCTTTTTGGGGATTGGACTAATGCATCCTATGGGAGGGGGTAAAATATGAAGTGAGTCCTTTGAAGGAGCTGGCCTGAAGGTGACCATGGAGGGGTTGCAGTAAGGACCCTGCTCTGTTTATTGACTGTCAGTGTGGTGATGGTGTGCTGAGCTCTGTAGGGGTGGTGGCCTCCCTGGTGAGAGGGAACAGTAAGGAGAATTAGAAGGAAGGAGGGACTGGAAATAACAATGGCATATCCCCTTTTACTTATTTCTTTTCACCTCCAGACTCTTTAAGGGGGATTATGCAGGTTTCCAAGCCCACATTTTGACTTGGGGGAAAAAAATGTGTTCCAGCTGTAGTTTCTTGGGATGCTAACATGCTGGGCTGTGATCCTTGAGGAAAATGTGACCCTCTGTCTCTACAGCTTCATTAGCTCTCCTTCTGCCTCTCCCCAAAACCATGTGTTTGAGCACTGCAGGACCATCATTTCATCAACACTGTAGCAGCCAGTTGCTTTATTCTATTTGATGCCATCATTTCATAGATCAGAAGATGACTCTGGGTCATTCTGTCCTGACTCAAGTGATTAAGTAGATCTGTGCTATTAACTGCAATTATCTTCTGAAAATGTCAGACTTCCTGCCAAGATCTTGCCATGAGTTAAATAAGTATCTGCTGGCTGAGGATTCAGACTCCAGAGTGGAGGTGCGTACGTTACTCCGAAATGAAAACCCATGGATCGAGCTGCCTCCTTGGACCACCAGATCTTTCCTTGTGCTGCCCCTCAGTGTTGTGGTTCTGCACAGAAAACTCCTGTGCCCAGCAGCTTTGTCCCAGCTTTATGGGTTTTGTCCAGCTGAGATATCATGTAGCTGACAGTTGTTTCTTGGTGGAGGGTAGGAGGGGGAGGGGAGAAGTCCTAAGGAATTTATATGTTCTTTTTAAAAGGCAGAGCTTTTTCTTTGTATTCACTGTATTAATTCAGTGGCTCCCCCAGACATCTGGCAAGTATTTTGGCTGTGTCTAAGAGATTTTGGAGAAGGAGCCTTGGCACTGATGTTAAATGCAGTAGGGGAGAGCTGAGAGAAGAAATTGCTGCTCTTAGGAGGGACAACACTTGCCGCATTGCAAAATGGCACAGGGAGCTTTTACTACAGGCTGAGATGGGATTAACATCCCTGCAGCAATGTTTTGAACTGCCTCCTGGTTGTCTGGAGGTCGTTTAGGACCTGACATTTCTCCCCCACCTCCGCCCCCCCAACCCCATCGCGGCAGTGCCGGCCGTTAGCATTCTTCATCCACAAATGGATGCTGGATCACACGTCGGATCTTTAATAGTTCCCTTTAGGATCTGAGGACATAAAGCATTAGGAAACTTGCAGTGGTGTAATAAAAGCCACTGGGGATGTTTGGTAAGACAAACTATTAGAGGTTTCCTTCTGCATAAGTAGTCTGTGTGTGTATATATATATGAGTGTGTGTGTACATACATGTTTGCTTCTGGTTAAGTGCACAGACAGAAAGTCAGAGCTTACCACTGTCTCTCAGGTTAGGGCAAGACCTTTGACGTTGCTAACACGTGAAAACACAGTCCATGCTGAAATTTCTGTCTTGGGTTTTATTGTTTGCTTAGGATTGCTTTGCAGCCTTATAAGGATTCTGCAGAAGTAAAATGAAGAGTCTTTACAACTGACGTGCCCTTTATATTGACAGTGGGAAGGCAGGACTCCCAGCTTTTATTTCCCTTGGAATTTTTTAATGTTATCTTGCCTGTTACACTAAACTTGTCTCAGCTCCAGTTAACTTAGTTGCTGCAACAGGAATTCCCCTTGTGCTATGAGCTGAAGGAAGCAGGCTGAACTGGTAGGACAGTAGGAGAAGGGCAATTTATGTTTTCTAGCCTGTGCCTATGTCCTTGCCTGTCACTGTCCCAGGACATTGGCTATATTTACTTTACCTTTGCTTCCAGTGGAAGGATTAAAAATTGTGGGTATTAGGAAGAGGGTGTTCACTTGCAGGCAGGCAAAGGTGTGGCATAAGGTCATAGTCACTCAATTCCTGATGTGATTTAATGCCAAGGTTCATCTAGGTTTGCTGGGTTCAACTTAGTGTTTGTAAGGGTGTCTGCCTGAAGAAAGCATTTCCTGGAGCATCACTGCAAGAGCACTTCAGTTTTGGAAGAATGATTGACCGTGGGACTTGAGACAGATGGTAACTCCTCAGGATGGGGATGGTAGATCCTCCAGCCAGCATTGTGCTGAGGGAGCTCGCCCACATGAGTCCTGCAGGATTAACCCCTCTCTCCAGGGGAGGATTTTCCATTTGTGAAGGAAATAGTGCTGAGCTGTGCAGGACACATTTCTTTCCTGCTAATTCAGTGCTGTGCCAGGAGAATTGGCCCCTTGTGGGCTGGTGTCAGTGGCTCCAGGCATTTCCCCTCTCGGCACGCTGCAGCCATATGGATGCAAGGACACACAGCTGGTGGTTTTGCTGCAGCTGACTTTTTTCCCTTTAAAGTTTTGATTGCCTCAGATAATACTCAAGCTCAGGAGCAGTGGGGCAGTGATGATCCTTTGCTTGTTGGCCGTAAGAATTTATTTGCTTGTTTATCACCCGCCCTTATAATACCTTAAGCACAAGGTCAGGACAAGGAAAGATTAAAAGGCCTATTTTATAGGCTCATGTAAATATCAGGGCCATCAGTGGCATCCCAGCAGGATGTTAGACCTCAAATTCTTATAGTCTTGTATTTTTGCATAACTTTGTTGATGTTCACAGTGAGTGAAAACTGTTGTCACATCCTTAGCTGCTACAAACTGGCACTATGCCACTGAAGTTAAAGGGGGATCAATAATTTACATCAACTGAGGTTTTTGGCCTTGTGAAGTGGTGAGGAGGGGACCCAAATGGTTTCCCCACATGCCTTATAGTGAGTGACCCTCTGTGTCCAACTTCTGCATGGCAGTTTTATCATTTTCTTTCACTACTTGGCAGTTTCAGACTAATCCCTTTTCCCCGCTTCTTCCTGCCAAAAGTGAAATAAAAGAGATGAATCAGGTCTCCCTTGCTCTGGATGCATCTCAAAAACCTTTGGAAATAATGTTACTGCATTCTAGCAATATTTGGCACGGATTTTTTCCATCCATGGCGTATGGCTACTAATTATGGGCCTTTCAGGCAGTTGCAGAGGGCTGTCAGTGGGAATCAGGAGTACCAAGCATCTTAAAGCAAGTAATTCATCACAATTTGGAATGACAGATGCTGTTTTGTGAAATATTACAAAGAATCCCAAAGTTCAGTGGGAGAGGGGAGCACCCTTTTTGCATTAGGAGTTTTAACAAAGAAGTAAATATATACATGTGTGTGTGTAATTTCTTAAATTTTTTTTCCCCTTCTCTTTCTCTGGTTTTTCGTATGAATATCATCTCCCCTAAAGTTCCTGGAAAAATTTATTTCTTGACCATGGAATTACTTTTAACCACGTATTTATTTCTTTAAGGACATCCACCTACCAATTATCTTTTGCTTCTTCCTTCCCTCAGTTTTTTTGCTTGCCACAAACAGACTCATTCCCAAACTCTAACATTAGTGATATGCAAGGGTAAGTCTGAATTTTGTGCAAACTTGGCAGATTAGTACTAATTTCTCTGGGAGAAGAAAGGGAGGACATTCCACATAAGCTGAGTGTCCTTTACCTTTTGTAGGCCCAGGAACCACAGTGATGGAGCACAAGGCGGGGCTTGGACACACAGGTAAGGAGCAGGGAGCTGTAGTGACTAAGATACCGGGATCTGCACTTTACCTACAAGGCTATATTGCACTTCAACCTAGTGACAAGTTCTCACCTCTTTCATACCAAAACGTGTGGTGTTAAAGGGAAGAGCAAAGAAGACTCATTTATTTCTCTCAAGCTGCTAGTGTCCCACACATGGGACCTCCAGAACTTGGGCAGATGATGGGCAGAGAAGATGCCCTCAGATGAGGTCAGGCAGAGGATGGGGCCAAGGGAAATCTGCCTTGCTTCAGCCTCTCTCACCTAGTTGATCTGAGCCAGCACTATTTCAGCTGAGGGTTTGAGACTATGAAAAGCATCAGAGACAGGAACTCCACAGGTATCATTGGTATGAAAAAGCTTTAGTAGCCTCTACAAGCTCAGGTTGACTTGGGACCCAACAGAATTACAAATATGCTTGGCTTGGTTTGTGTGAAGTAATGAGCTATTTTGCTGCATTAAAATCATGTGCACACCATATGCTGTGAGTGAAGGCAAGTTGTGCTGGGTTTAAAGTACAGCCTTTTCATGTGCTCTCTTCCCTCCTCCTGTCCTTTCCCAAAACCAGGAACCCCTTTCACTCTCCTGCCCTTAACCTGAGCTCTGTAGGACACCAGTTAAGGGAACATACTTGCTTTGTATGGTGAATTAGTGAGTTCAAATGGTCGCTTTATATAGCAGAGATGTGTGGGAAAGAAAACCTGTGTCAATGTGAAACATGTGTGTGCCTGTCTAGAGGATGAGGCATCTGATTCATAAATCAGTGGCAGGGAGGTAAGGAGAGATGTGAGGATTTGGTAACAACTATTGGACTTAAATGGTGCATTTTACTCTGTTTCATCCTAGGTCTCCCAAAAAGATCATAGTTTTGACTTACATGTTTTCTCTCCAGTGCTGACCAGAGTTCAAAGCATCAGAAGGTCAGTGTGTTCCTGTTTCATGTTATCTTGTGGTTCCTGGTGATTCTCTGGGCACACAAGCCCTGTCAGGATCTGCAGGGTACTTGTTTGGGGTAATGAAGGAAGGCTGCAAAAGTTGTCTGTGAGCTGTATCTTGCCTGCCCCTTTGGGCAGGTAAGTTCCTTGGAGTGTGTTAATGCTGCAGTGAATAGGCCATGAGGAAATTAAAAAAATGCTTGTCTGTGCTGGAAGCATTTCTAGCAAAGACACATGAATATGTCTTAGGGGAGGACACAGAATATATTGTCCTGCTTATATCAATTGCCCCTCTAAAAAAATATCTGACTGAGCTTGCAGTAGGTCTAGACATCAGACAGAGTTGTCCTATTGCAGGGACAATCTGCAGCCCATGAAGAAGCTGCCCATTGCAGGCAGCTCCTCGAGATGAGCTTAACATGGGTCTGAGATCCCAAGAGACTTTAGTGACTGAGCCTGTAGCTGGTAGGATCTTCTCTTCCCTGGTGTGATTTCAGGTTAGTTGTTGCAACTGTGGAGGGTGAGGATAGCCCCAAACCTGGGGTGTCGGCCTTGCCCATGGACCCAGGCTAAGGTACAAAGAGCTGATCTAGGTCAGAGAGAATATAAGTGGAGAGAAACCTGCCCATTTTGCTAGGAGACAGCAGTTCCATCCGATGTTTAGAAAGGCCTTAGTTTTTGCTCTCGCTCTATCTGCATTAGCAGTCTCTGAATGTTCCCTTCTGGACTCAGGAAGAGGAAGACCATGCTGAAGCAAACCACATCATGTCTTCTCCCACACCACAAAGATCAAGCAGGTTCTGCCACGACTCTGCAGTTCCTGTTTGCGCCATACGTGACGTTCCCAATCCCTTCAGCACTTGTGAAAGTTTCTGCTCTTCCTCCATAACTAATTCCAACTGGCACAGCTGAGACCCTAGCAGGATGAATCCTTGGAGCACAGCCAGCTCTGGCTTTTATTTTGCGCTTGTGTCACTGATGTCAAGCCTTTGAACAAGGCCTTGGGCCCCTGCTGCAGCACGGGACAGACATGTACAAGAAGGGAGCTCTTGTCTTGTGGGGATAACCAGAGTCACAAGATCTCCAATGGGATGCCAGACTGCGAGTGTTTGTTGTGGTCCAAGCCACAGCTTATTTCCTCCAGTGACGCAAAATTGTGTCATTCCCTCTTGGTGGTTGAGCGCGTGTGGAGGGAGGTGCTGACCACCCCGGCATTCCTCTACTCGTACATGCGCATGTGTCTGAGCAAACCCAGAAATGATGGGCTTGATTCAAAGATGACTGGGTGGGGTGGTTTGGTCCGTGGGCTGCCAGAGGTCTGAACCAAGAGGGGGGCTGGAAATCTCTGGATGAAGATCTGGACGGAGTAGGGGGCGTGGGGCACCTCACATGGCTGAGACTGGCAGAGGCTGGTCCTTTAGCTTCTAAAGATGCAATCAAGAGCTTCCTAGCAAGAGCTAAACACTTGCTATGGACATCTGTAACAGCTGTGGGAAAGAAATAGCATACTCTTAATTAGTCTATGCTGACAACAACACTCCTTCTCTCTGGTTTTGCTGTAGGTGTGCGATTTTTAGCCAGGGCAGGACTTTGTGTGAAAGCAGCAGCTGCTGACTTGCATCTCGTCACTGAATGCTAGTAGTGGAAAATGGACATGCAATTGGGTTTATCTCTTCCAGAAAATTATTATTTTCCAGGGGACACTGATCGGTCCCTTCCTATTCCTGATATTGCATGGCTCCTTCAAAGCATCACTTTGTTCCTGTAAATCACAGGAATTCCCATTGAGCAGGTGTAACAACCTGTACAGAAACCCTTTCTTTGAAATGAAGAAGCCCTTTTTCTCTGTAGAAAACGAAACTTTAGTTTTAGTAAATTTCTCTAAAGGAAGATGATTTTTTTTTTTTTAAATATTTTATAATCTTCCTACTCCGATTTGTGACTAGAGTATCAGCTGGGATTTTAATTTTCACTGGATATGTCCAGGCTAATCTAGGCTTAAAATTAAGTTCTCAGGAGAATTTTGGGTTGTAATGCTAGTATCCATGCACCATGTCTACATCTGGAATGCCTTCTCTGATACTCACGGCTATGACCACCGGGAACATATGAGCAACTCTCAGTGACTGAAGAATGATTGTGTCATTGAAGTAGAAGAGGGTCAGTGGACTGCATAAGCAATTTGCTATGCACCTCAGACCCTCCTCCTGCCACCAAGCAAACTGAAAATACAAAATTATTCTGTTGGAAACATGAATGGGGAGAAAAACCTTCATCATTTGGAAGATATCTTAGCTCTGTGGCCAAGCAAGTGGTGCAGTTTCTCTTCTGAAGGCAAGTACATGACATGGTGCATGCAAAGGAGCAGCCTCAGATTGCTAAAGAAATGTAACTTAACCCTTGAGGTCCTTAAACAGTAATAAAAACTGCCCACTCAGCACTTTTTTTTCCACATGTAATGAAAGCTTGCTCAGTATTTTTCTGGTTTACAATGAAGATTTCTGGATGCTACAGCAGTAATGAGATTGCTCTGGTTTTACTGTGATTTTTTTTAGTAGAGAAGTGCACACAAAATGAAGGTCTGACTTGATATCCTCAGAAAGACATGGGACAAGTTCAAAAGCCTGTACCCAAGTCAAAATATTTGGCTGAGATATTTGGCCCTGTCACCTGCAGCTGTGAGGCCTCTGTGCAGAGTGTTTCCAAAATGCTGAAGGGGATATGGCTGTGTCTTAAACAGCTTTTTCAATAGGAATCATTGCTCTTGTATTTGTGGGAGAATATTCTTCTACAGAGCCAAAGCACCATATGCTTTGATTTGTCCTGATATGAATTGGAAAATATAAATAGGATTACATAATGTTATAGAAACATTTTTCTTCCCTGACTGATAGATTTCCCCCTACACACCCTTTAAAATGCTGGGGTTTTATTTCTTTAAGTCTCAGATCTGCTGCTTGAAATAATTTTTTTTTTCTCTAATTCCTAGAGGTCATAAAAAAATAGATTCTCTGCTATTATAGATTAATTAAATTACAGAACAGACTGGAGTGTTACTACAGGTGCAGAAAGCTTTTCTCTGCATTCCTAACTTCTCCAATCTTATTATCTGGCATGAAAAATTTCCTACAATTGACCTACCAGCTTTCCAGCAGTTATGGTCAATCATTCTTCTTGGGGAAAATCAGCCAATTCTTTTTTAACATGGAATTAATGAAGTGATGAAAATTTACATCAGCAAAGGATTTATCACAATATTTTACACACAGACTTACTACTGAATTCAAGGTATTTATAGTTCCATAAATACCAAGCATTATTGATAATCCAAGACTTAAAGTCTTAATTCTGTCACTTTACAGTTAAGCTGGTAGAGAATAAGCATGAAAGAGAGATATTTTTCCCTCTTTAGTTCTAAACATGCTTATTTTGTTCCTCTAGTAAGGAGAAATAATTACGTGAGCAAAAGTTGTGATCATGCTAATTGATGATCTAAGAAATCCACAGCAGGTTTCCATTGTGTGCAGTGAAAAGGTATTCTGGTACCCCTAAAGCTTTCCTCTTCTGTCTTTGCATCTGCTACACAGAGGAGGCAGGTGTCAAATGCCAATATGGGCAGGGCCAAATGGGCCAATGAGCCCTCCTCGTCTTCCTCACTGACGCTGAAATCTTTGTTTCACTTTAATGAGTGGAAGTCAGAGGTAATTCATATGGCCTGACACCTCACTGTTCACTATAGCTTAAATGAGACCTTGAAGAACCTGTGCAGTCCATGTGAACCTACTCAGGAAATCCTGAAATAACGTTCCTAAAATATATACTCAGCAATTACTTATTTTGTCAATTGGATGGGTGAGTGCTGTGGCATGTTGGTATGGCAAGCTTTTCCCAGTTCTTTCCTGGTGTGTTTAAAAAACCCACACCTGAACTTGTGCTCATACCATTGGATGTAGGCAGTGTCTGTGTAATCATTGGAAGAGAGTGAGAACATGCAGGTTGGCAGTGAGATAAAGACCGTATGCAACTTATACTCTAATTAAGCCAGATCAGGAGACAGTGACTGATTCTGCATTAATAAGCAAGGCCAACCCCCAAATGTCATGACTAAACTCTTCTTCTCTTCTGCCAAGCAAAGAGGGCATATCCAAGCAGTCCTGAAACATACTGTTCCCTGAACGTGCCCAAATATTGCCCTTGGGGCAGATGGTTGGCAGAGGTAAAACCATGTCAGGGACCCCACCAGCACCTCCATGGTGAGGGCAGTCATGGTTCAGTGCTCAAACCTCTGCCCTGAGCAGTGCTCATTTGCCAGTATGGGTGTAAGGTTGCTAACCAAGAACATGGATTTTGGGCAGAAGGCAGGACTTTTGGACATTTGCAATCATTCAGAATTGGTGCCTGTGTTCATGTGCTTGCTTAAGTAAGAATATACCTAGATTTTATGATGTGTTTTTGTGTCCTTGGGAAGTCTTCATTCCAGGTCCAGACACAGACTATTTCTTGGTTCTAGAATGATGCTGATATAATACCCAAATGTGCGATAACGAAAAAGGATTGGTCTCTAATATTCAGAAAAAAAATGGAAGGATTTGAGCTTTTTATTTTTGTTTCAGATTAGTGGTTTAAGAGACAGAAGGACTGAGAACTGATGAACTTTGTTTTGGTGTATCAAACTCTTCATGCCTGAAACAGATACAAGAGCTGCTTCGACTTCAGCAGGTAATTGTAATGGATGTGGGAGTGAAACTGTTTATTGCAGGCTGTTTCCCAAACCCACATCCTGGCTTCTGAATTTGTAGACTCATATTCAGTTGGAAAGTCACTATTCATCATTGTTTCATAGGAAAATGGGAGATGGGGTAGCTTTTTCGTTTGTTTTTACATTTTCAGCTACCTAGGAGCAATCAAAAGTAAGACCTACATATCTGTTCAAATGGGCTACTGTTAACTTCCCTTAGAGAGGCACTCCTGATGCTGGGTGTTTGCTCTGTGCATGTGCAAACTCCCCACTGTAAGCAGTAGAAGTGATTTGGGAGAAGAGAAACTAGATCTCTAATAAAGGCGGTTGTTGACTGCTGGCTTCAGCCCAAAATCACATCCTTTTGGTGCTCCTCTGTTCTCTTAGTACCTATATCTGACCCTGATCTGAACTTAGCATGACTGCCCTGTGCTAAGGTTTGCCTTTCTGTTTTCTCTAAATGCCAGTGTTCCTTATTTTTAATTCTTTGCTGCCATGAAGTGACTCAGAACTAAGTATCCTGTTTGTTTTCCTTTACCTTGAATTCTTCAGCTTCCTTGGCCATGCCCCAAGCCTTGTTTGGCTCATGTGGGGTTCATCAGCCCACCTTGCTGGTGACAATGCTAGGTGATATGGTGGTTTGTATTGATGGTGGTTGGGCTCTGAGGCAAATGTGGTGAAGGGCACTGGAGTTAATTCACACAAACAGCACTTGAAATGTGATGTGTCCTTTGACATACATTCTGCATCCACAAAAAACACCCACTTGCCTTCTCTCTCAAGCACTCTAGAAACTCCTCTTTTTTTTTTTTGCAAAGATGGGAAATTCCTGCTGACACCTGAGAGATCAAAATGAACAAGATGGAGTTTGTTGGATCATATGGAGATGAGTGCCTTATTGACTGCCATAAAGACACAGTGGGAGGGCTTGGCAAGAAATTTCCCTCCTCTTGTGTTTGTCAGTGGAGGAAAAACAGGCATAAGCAAAAGCCTGGATCAGGAGCCCAGCTTGGGCCAAATCAGGACAGAGGTTGGGATCAGATCTAGATTGTTCTCACTGGAGTTTGGCTGCTAGTGGTAGATATCTCCCAAGATCCAATGGCTGCACAAGCCTTTGCAATCTTGGCTGGACATCTAGGGAAGATTGTTCAGCTTCATGCTGAAGAAACAGACTCTTTTCTGAAGGGGAGTGTATAGAAAGCATTTTCTGGAAGCATAGACATGGGTTTAGAGGAATAAGGTAAGAGAACATTGTAATTCAGGGACCAGTTTGGAGAGTAACAAGTGATGCAAATGGTCCAGGAAAAAGCTTAGACTGGAAATGAAAATGTTAATTTTCAGAAAGAGCTGCTCTAGGAGAGATTCCTAGAGGAGCAGTTAGCTTGTGAGCAGATTTTCCCAGAGGAGGCTGTTGCTCCCTCACTATTATTGCCTTCTGCAGATTTTTAACCAAAAGCCTTTGTAGAAGTGTTATCCCAGTGCAGACAGCTGTGACGAGAGTGGATGGCTACCATTACCCAGTGGAGACACAGTCATGTTGGGACAGAGCCCGGACAATCAACAAGGACCGTGCAGACAGGAGGTATCCTCCAGCAAAGTCACCAACAGTACATAAAAAATGAGGTTGTGAAGGGACAGTGTTTGCTTTCTGTGTCCATTTGCTGCTGAGAGGCCCATGCACAAACTCAGATATCCTGAAGTGCACTGCTGAGCTCAGTTTTGTTGGCTCTTCTGTGTGGTCCAAGGCTTACAGACTTTGCTAAAATTTGTCCCTCAGAGTTATCTCTTTTTTTCTCATCTTGGCTTCATTTTTTTCTGTGGATTATTGATATTGCCTCAACTCAGTACTTCATGATGGTACACAGCTCTCACCTTTTTTCTAGAAATGGGTCAGAAATAACGAAAGCTGTTGACAGTCCTTTTAGTGTGGTGAAGCTCTGATGACCATGGGCATCTGGGGCAATGAGACTGGGTTGCATTTATTTCATGCTGTAGGTATCAGCAATGTAACCTCCTCCCTCTCTAACACACACTCACCCATTTGGCTTAACATTTCTTTGCGTTAACTATGGTTGCATGTACCTGGTGCATGTAGTTTACCCAGCTTTTTGCTTTGTTTAATCTGCTTGCTTAATGCATTTTGTTGGCATCTTTGCAGTGCTTTTGTAAAAAGTTTTCCAAGAACTCCATGGCACAATCACTGAAAACACTGTTCATGAAGTTGGGATCTAAAGCCCCTTTAAGTGGGTAAGGACTTTCCTGTGAAGAGATTTTCTGACTCTATAACTAATTGTGCTTTTATTTTCTTTTCTTTTTTGCCAAGTTGGTGCAGTCCTATGATAGGATCAAGTGGTTGAAATGTGCTGGTCTTGAGCTGTGTTTGAATGCTGTAGGATGTGCTGGGAATCTTGGCATAAAGGTGTGGAGATATATTTTCTTTTCACCCCCGATTTGTCTTGATGCCCAAATTAAATAGGCAGTAATCATCCAGAAAAAGGGAAGGGGAAAGGAAGAGGGAAAAATGGGGAAAGGAAGGGGAAAAGGAAAGGGTAAAGGAAACGAAAGGGGAGATAAAAAATGTTAAAAAGAGATGGGATTTTTTTTTTCTCGAACTTCTTATTTGCAACATTTGCTGCTACACATGGAAACATGGAAACATGTTTCTGGAACACATGGAAACTTACTGAGAAAATCCTTTCTATGAGAATTAATGTTGTTATTTTTATATTGGGGTGGTGCTGTGAAAAGCTGCTTCTGGGTACCGAGGGAAGAGAGGATGATGTAGGAATGCACCCATTTTCAGTGTGAAGTAATTTGGAATGTTACAGGGGATGCCTGATCTTGACTGTGCAGGGTTTCATGCAAGTTCCCACTGCCTCACTTTCTCCTTGTTCCTCAAATAAAAGCAATCATTCTGCTTATGAACGCATGTGATTAGAGGTGATTATTTAGCAGTATTAATTCATGGTCTTTGTGAGAGCTCCTTCCTTCCTTGCCCCACCCCAGAGCATTTAAAGCTTCTCTCTGCCAAAATAAAATAAATTGCAGGTCTGGCCCCTAACGATTCCTCGTCCGGGAAGCCAGGGCTGCAAGTGATTTATCTCCCAATGATTAAACCTGCAGAAAAAAAAAAAAAGGCGAATTGTCTGAATGAAACTACTGCCCATACATTATTCAGTCCCCCGTGGGGAGATCTGCAGGACAGGCAGAGGCCAGCATTCGCCATGGCTCTCGGGTGGGTTCCTCTGGGACGTGCATTCCATGCCAGTCCCCATCCCATCCCCCTGGGGAGTCATGGGGCTGTAGATGGCAGCAAAGGCTGCGGGATGGGAAGGCACGGTCAGAGCTGGTTTCACGGGCTCCCGCGGAGGCAGTGGGTGCATGCACGATGCCTTGAACTGTGCACAGCAGTGGGAAGGGGAAGGGTGCTCACGCCACTCTTAGGGCCGAGAAGAAGACATTGGAGGGTCTGTCCTGTAGAAACAGGAGGAGTGTGTCAGGAGGGGAGAGGAGAGCCCTCTGCGCTGGTGTGTGTTGGGCTGCCCTGACCAGACTGTCTGAATCCCACCTGTGCTTTGCTGCTGTCAGCCTCTCTCTCTCGACCCGTGTCCAAAGTTGGTGCTACATGCAGCGGCCAGAGGGTTTTGCTTCCTCTCCAGGTGTAAAGGGACCTGTCCACTGCTCAAGGACAGGAGGGGGCAGTGGAAGAGGCACAGCAGATCACCTATTCTGCTGCTCTGTTTTGATGGTTACCAAGTGACTTTTTTCCCCCCAGTTTCAATTATAGTGCCCAACTAGATATGCAGATATTAAAGTTCTGGTTTTGAATGGAAGTTATGGAGTGTCCCTTGACCTGGCTCTGTAGTGTCTCAGCCTCTGTGGCTGTTTGACCCTTGTCTTCTCAGTCAAAGAGCCAGTGGGTGAGTGCTCTGGAGTGAACTCCCTGATATTTTCCCCTAGAAATGATGGGGTTCCTAATGGAGCTGGGCGTAATGATCAGTGTGTCACACCTGGCATGAGGCTGCACAAGCCTTCAATGCCCATCCTGGTCTAGGGGAAAACTGCTGGCTCTCCTGACTGGTGGGGCAGTTTTGGTGCATTAACCCCATATTAATCCTTCCCTGCAGGGTAACCAAGCTGGGAGACATCTGAAGATTTAAACACAGAGGGTTGAGAGATACAGGTACGGGGAAATACATCCATAGCTCTTAAGTGAACTCAGGTGTTGTCCTTTTAGCCTGACCATGGTATCCCTGGCACTGCTGGAGAGCAGAAGGAATTTACCCACTCCACTGCTACTTTACAAACTCTTCCCTGAGCTCTCAGTTGCAATGCCCTAGAAGACTGATCAGGGGGTCACACATATTTGATAATACGAAAAGCTGTATTTTCTTCTTGGACAGTCCAATGAAAGATCCACATTCAGTCTTCAGAAAAATCACCTTATATCTTTTCCTTTAGACTTCTTCTAGCTTTGAATGATGTAAGACTAGGTCAGAGGGTGTGCATAACTGCTGGGGAGAGAAAGGCTGCAGTGCTGTTCACTGAAGTAATGTTACTTGGCAGGCTAAAAACCTGAGTGCAAGCCACCTTTAAACTGTGCCAAGTGGCTATTTTGAGTCTGCGAAATAGGCAATACCTCTAGGGTGCTAAAAGTTCATGAATTTTATTTATTTTCATTGTAATACATAATAGAGAAACCAATGCCCTTTGCTCCAGTGAGATGTAAGCAAGTGTTGAAAAGTAGAAGGGTCCTGGCTGATATCTCCCCACAGTGAAATGCCTCTTCTACTTCCCAGTCTCAAAGTATGGGAAAGGGTTTTGGCCAGTGAAGAGGATCAGGAAGAGGTTTTCATGCCAGAACAGTGACAAAAAATGCCTGACTGTGGGTGAATGAGCAGTGGCAGTGCTGTAGAAAGTAGGTTGACATCTCTGTACCAGGGATGGATGGCAATCCCAAATAGCTGTTCCAGTGCAATGTGTAGCCTCATCCCCTGTGAATCTGGGGATGACCTGTTTCCCTGGAGCAATCCTTAAATGGCATACCAGGTCACTGAGATTTTCCACAGCTACAAAAGTCAGCCTAGCTGAAAATGGGCAAGGAGTGCTCTGGGGTCTGTCATTGCAACCCTTCTGTAACAGCCTGGGGACTTGCATGACAGGGTCGGGTGTTGGTCTCACTTACATCAGTATCTGTCCAAACTTACTGGAATTTGTTGAACTGGGGGTCATGTGAGGGCTGGTGAAACTGGATGGATGCAATTGTAATGTGAGAACAAAAAGAAATGGTATTGCACCCATCGGCTCTGCTCCGTGAATAATAGAGATTCCTTGTTTACAGCATGTGGGACAATTTTTTAATTATCTCAGTGTTTGCTGGCATTTTTCCTTCTTTTTGTCACATCTTTTAAAGCAGTATGTTTAAAAACAAGGTTCTAGTAGATGGAGTGAATCCATGGAGCCCTTATGCTCACTCCTGGAGTACAGACCTCCACCAACAGTGACCTTCAAGAGCCATTCCCCGGGGAGATCACCTTTACCATCTCCATGCCCAAAGGTGCCATGGGATTTTTGTTCATTTACTCAAAGGACCTTTGAAGGACACAGTGAGGGATCAGACCAAGCTAACAAACAATCCCTCCTGCTCCTTGTTGCCCTCCTGGCAGCCTGGGGGCTGTGTGGCTTTAATTAATCAGTCCACTCACATAGGGATGCTGACACAAATGGCACCTGCTGTCATCCTCTCCCACATAAATGCTGGTGATAAATAGCATGGGGTGTCCTGGCCAGTGATTCCAGTTGGCTGAGCAGAGATGGATGCTTGTGTCCCTCTTTGTGACGGAGGAGTTAATCATGATGAAGAGTGAACATGTAGAGCAAGTGGTTCCAGCCTGCTCTTCCGAGGAGGGTGCTGTTGTCCAGTTTGCAGAGAGCCTTTGCCAGTGTTTTAGAAAGGCACATAAGGTACCATCTTCTTCCTTGTGTGAAAGCAGGTGGATTTGGTGTAGGTAAGTCACATTTTAGAGGATGTTTTAGGTACCTGTGTATGGCAGACTGGTAGCTGCTGCTCATCCTTAGCCCCTCCTGGGTGCAATGTACTGTGAGTGCCTCTCCCAGCAGAAATGTCCTGGCTAGTGCCACCAGGAGAGCAGCTCTACTCCAGCCCTTGGGAGGCAGATACACTGGTTCTGCCATGCCTGTGTCTGCCAGACAGGACTTCAAGATGGGACGAGGTTCCCCAGAAGAAACAGGCACTAGATATTTGTTTGGGTCCTGCTGATCTAAACAGTTTTCATGATCCTTTTGGTATATTCAAGGCAGTATCAAAAACCTCCAGACTCTCTCTCAGACCTGGACTATCAGACCAAAAGTTCACGAACAACTTCCACTGAGGGAATCATTGGAGCCTTCTCCAGCAGCCAAGGAGAGCACTTTTAATGTCTGCAGTGTTCTGTTGACTATGCTATGTGACTGAAAAGCTGATATTTGTATTGTTATTGACTTCTCCAGGATGATTTCAGCAACCCCTACTAAGGATCATAATCTTGAAGTAACACCATGGTTATTAAGAGTAATCTTCATAAATGATCTTATGCTTCTGCATAATCTCATCCAATTAATCTTACTGTATCAGCTATGATTTTTTTAATGGGGGAGTTGGTGCAGAGTTCCTTGTTGTTTTACTGCAAGAAGAGTCTGAAAAGCCTTCCAAGCACAAACTTTTTTTCAGTCTGTGCTGAGCAGTGTGATTTAAGGCTGAAAATACATGTTTCTGTCTTGAGTTTTTGACAGTGCAATTTGAATGTGAAGAAGTGTCCAGTTTTTTGTCCTCTGGCAGCTCATTGTACAGGTCTGTGTCTCAGTGCACCATATGGGGACATTACTGAGACTGGGGTCACCAGGGCGACCTTTACTCATCACTCTGCCACTGAGCTGGACATGCAGGGAACTGGAGATGCTGTCTGCATGCCAAATAAGATCAGTATTTCCAGTCTTCCCTCTTCTCTGCTTTGGGACCCATTGATCACTGTCAGTGAGTGTCTGCTGGGTCTCCCCTGAAATAAAGCTTTTCTCTGTCCAGATTCCATAAAGGGCTAAAAAGTCTTTCTGACTTCAGTGATATTTGGATATTTTTCTTTGAAAAAAGAGAAAATAAAACACTTCATTAACTCTGCTCCAAATGCCCTGAAGAATTAGGAATAATATCAGGAAAAAAAGGTGGGGTTGACTCAAGAACAAGTCACACTTCTCTAGGGAGACAAGGTTTGATTTGCAATGCAGTTGTTGTAAGAAACTGGAGGATCATGTTCTTCAGGCAGCATGTTAGCCCACATCTATGGACCAGCTTGGTTCTTCTCCTGTCTTCTTAGACTACAGTTTCTGGCTGCTATCCAAGATGGGACACAAGATCTTGCCTTGGATTAAATGTTCCTCATCCCCCTATCCATGTGAAACAGAGAAAGCTCTTTCTATCCTTCTATTGCTCTAAGCTAGAAGTTGTTGAAACTCAGCGCTGGTGAGGGCTGCCCAGAATCTTACTGTTGACTTTCTTTGTGCCAATGAGAGTGGAAGAAAATTTTGAGATATGTGGGGATGCACACTCCAGGGCATTCAAGAGCTTTGTTACAATGACCCCAAATTCCTCAGGTTTCCATTCTTTTTTGCAGCACTGGACTGCTGACCCTCGTGGAGAACTGCTCCTGGCTGATGCTGGTGTCCATAAGTGCAGAGATATCCCTGCCATCTCACAGGTGACCCCTGAGCAAGCTGACACAAAGGATTAGAATAGGATGGATATCTCGTTATTTCCAACCTGCACTGAACCCTTTCAGGCAGTGGTCAAATTTTCCTTTGGAAAGTGGAATGAGATGGTGGGGTTTGCTCACCTTTCAATGATCACACCTGTTTTCACTCCAGGGTACAACAGTCCTGTGGAGCTACGTTAGCAGCATTGCTTGTATTTTCAACAGAGACCTTGATGTGTCTTGATTGTGGAAATTGATCTCCTTCAACCACTGTGGTGTTTCTGGGGGCAGGAATTAAATGCAGTTTTGTTGCACCAGTTTTGTGGGTAATCAACATTCTTTGTTAGTTGCTTGGGGGAAAGTTAAAGGTGCGTTTGTTCCTTAAATAGCTGAGCGTCATTTTCTAGAGAGATCTCAAAACACCTAAAAAAACAAGTGCAACCTGTGCAACTTGTACATGAGCACTTAAAAAAAACATGTGCAAACTCATATTGCACAACAGTATAACTAGATTTTCCCAGGGCATTCCCTGTGCCTTTAGTTCCCACAAACCACATTCTACTTTTTTCCTTCTGGACCACTTCTAAAATGTGAGCCCACTGTAAAAAAACTTTATAAGTTAAGATTTTTGCCTGAGGAAAGATAATTTAATACTCTGTCACACTAAGCATTTTGTTCAGGCAGTGCCACCAAGGTCTGTTTAATGAACAGATGAAATATTCTTCTTAGAAGAAGGAGAAAGTTTGGATAATTGAAATAATTTGAGCAGATTCTTCCCTTGGACGATATGGCCATGAGTCACAGTGAGAGGAGAGGCACCGCCAAGACTTCCTTTCACAGACTGTTTCTTGACTGCCTCAGGTGTCACTTCTTTAAGCTCTTTCTTGTTCCTTCCATGAATGTGATGGATGCTTTGGAGGTCAGAAGAAATGAAGAAATCAAGAACTGGCACAGTGCTGCCTTTGATATCACCTCCTGAGCTAGGTATGACATGGGAGTGAAACATGACCATAGAAACATTACTGGCTTAAATTGGAACACTTACAAGTCCCTAGATTTCTCCCTTTTGTGCAAATCCTTGTGGCTATGTCAAGTTTCAAGCAATGAACTGTCTGTGTTTTTCTTCAAGGAGACTCAGTTTTTGTATTCCCCTATTTTAGGTTCCCTATTTGAGACATTTAGGTTTTATTTCCCTGGAATTATTTAAAGACTGGTTGCAGAGGGCTTTGAGCAACCTAATTTAGTGGATGATGTCCCTGTCCACAGCAGGGAGGTAGGAATAAAAGACCTTTAAAGGTCCCTTCCAACCCAAACCATTCTATGATTCCATGATTTTCAGTGAGTCCAAGCATCCACAGGTTCTCTTACTGCTTAACCATGTACTTTTATCAAAATCCCCTTTTACAGCACTTTCTCCCCAACTTCAAACTTTGGTAGAACTGTGATTTGGCACTGTTTGTGCAAAACCTACTATAAATATACAGCTGCTCCCCTGCTTTCTCCTCAGTATTTTTACTTTATTATGTTTCCCAGACGCATACATTTTAAAATCCCTTGTCACGTTACTGTCAGACACGGGGGAAGCACAGACTGCTGCGTTAAATCACACAGCAGCAATGAGCCAAGCAATACTCAGTGGTGCATGGATTTGCCAATTAAGAGTGCATCCTACTTGCACAGTCTGGATGCTTTTCTCCTTCAGAGGGGTCTAATTGTTTGCTTGCAATTATTTGGTGAGTCTAATGAGGCTGAAAAGAGGTCGGATCACCTGTAAATATCTTAGAAGTGTGGCAGCAGATGTAATTCCATGTCTGTAAAATTTAATGTTCCAAAGACTTTAAAGTAAAACAAAACAATTTCCCTGGAGTCCTGACTCTGCAGACTGAATATAAAAACAGTTGTCTCCTAGTCTATGCAACCTTCGGAACTCTGCCTGCCAGAATCAAAGACTTTGTTGCATTGAGTCTGTCACTTATCAAACCCAATGCTTCCATTTCTGAATAGATACTAATATGCTGATATTTCTGTTCATCGTGCCCTGACTGTGGACTTCACTGCTGGAAAAGAAAACCCACAGGGCTAATGATGTTTTTTTTACTTGGGCCACAGGTGGTTTCTTGCTGATGTTTGTGCAAAGTTTCCATTGATTTTCCCAGAAGAAGTACCATGACCCTTGAATGTGTTTATCAGTCATAGTAAAGTGTACTTTATACATGACTGAGGTTACAAAGACTATGGCTTCCTATGGGATGTCCTGAGAAGCGTTCCTATTCCAGAGAGTTAAGGGGACATATATGAACCTTAATCTTGTTTTGAATCAAGCCTTCTTTCAGCTTAGGAAAGTTGTGATGGCCTGAGCTGGAGCATAAGCATAGTTGAGTTTGTCTCTTTAAAGATTACTTTTTAATATTGCCTCATTATTATATTATTAGTAATTATTTATAGTATTGTTATTACTTTGTTAGTTTGTTTTAGGCAAGGAATGAATATAGAATTGTTTAGAGTGTAAAATACCTCTAAGATCATTAGTTCAACTGTTAACACTGCCAAGTTCACCACCAAACCATGTCCCTAAATGCCACATCTACACACGTTTTAAATCCCTCCAGGGATGTCTTTCTTGAAGTGAGGGACCCAAAACTGAACACAGGATTGGAGGTATGGCCTCACCAGTGCTGAGTAAAGAGGGATAATCACTGCCGTGGTCCTTCTGGTCACACTATTCCTGATACAAGCTAGGAAGCCAGTGGCTTTCTTGGCCACCTGGGCACAGGCTGGCTCATGTTCAGCAACTGTGAATCAGCAGATCCACTGATTTCCACTGGCAGCTCTGCAGCCACTCCGCCCCCAGCCTGTAGCGCTGCAGGGGGTTGTTGTGAGCCAAGTGCAGGACCTGGCACTTGGCCTTGTTGAACCTCGTCCCATTGGCCTTGGCACATTGATCCAGCCTGTCCAGATCCCTCTGCAGATCACTCCCGCCCAACTTGGTGTTGTCTGTAAGATGACTGAGGATGCCCTCAATCCCCTCATCCAGATTGTTGATAAAGATATTAAAAAGAATTGCCCCCAGTACTAAGCCCTGGAGAACACCACCTGTGACCGGCCACCAGCTGAATTTAACTGCATTCACCAATACTCTCTGGGCCTGACAATCCAGCCAGATATTATGCAACAAAGAGTGCACCTTTCCAAGCTATGGGAAGCCAGTTTCTCCAGGAGAATGCTGTGGAAAATGGTATCAAAGGCTTTAGTAAAGTCCAGGTAGACATATCCAGCCTTTCCCTTTTTCTCCAAGCTGGTCACCTTGTTATAGAAGGAGAACAGGTTGGTCAAGCTAGACCTGCCTTTCATAACCCCATTCTGGTTGGACCCTATCCCCTGGTTGTCCTGCATGATGACACTCAAGGTGATCTGCTCCATAACCTTCCCAGGCACTGAGATCAGGCTGACAGAATCATACTTCCCTGGATCCTCCTTCAAGCTCTTCTTGATGACGTCCAGTCAACTGGGGCCTCCCCAGTGAGCCAGGATTCTTGGTAAATAATGGAGAGTCACTTGGTGAGCTCTTCCACCAGCTCCCCCAGTACCCTTGGGTGGATCCCATCTGGCCCCATAGACTTGTGTGTGCCTAAGTGCTGTAGCAGGTCACTGACAATTTCCCTTGGATTATGGGGCATTCATTCTTCTCCCTGACCCTGTCTTCCATCTCAGGTGGCTGGGTACCCCAAGAACAACTAATATTACTCT
This sequence comes from Cephalopterus ornatus, assembly GCA_013396775.1. Lineage (NCBI taxonomy): Eukaryota > Metazoa > Chordata > Aves > Passeriformes > Cotingidae > Cephalopterus > Cephalopterus ornatus. The sequence continues at coordinate 60,975 of VZRE01007486.1, read as the reverse complement.
TAAAAACTGAGGCAAAGAAGGCGTTAAGTACCTCAGCCTTATCCCTTGTCACTATGTTTCCCCCTTCATCCAATAAAGGATGGAGGTTCTCTTTCAGCCTCCTTTTATTGTTAATATATTTATAGAAACATTTTTTATTGTCTTGTATGGTAGTAGATAGATTAAGTTCTAATTGGGCGTTAGCCCTTCTAATTTTCCCCCTGCATATGACATCCTTGTAGTTCTGAGATGCCTGCCCTTCTTCCAAAGGTCATAAACTCTTTATTTTAACTAAGTTCCAGACAAAACTATCTGTTCAGTCAGGCCGGTCTTCCCTGCTGGCTCATCTTTTGGCACATGGGGTTGGCCTACTCCTGCTCCAGTAAAATTTCCTTCTTGAAAAATTTCTGGCCTTCCTGGACTCCTTTGCTGTTCAGGAGTGCCTCCCAAGGGACTCCGTCAGCCAACCAAATGTAGGTTACTGACTGTCTTTGCTCCAAAATGCTTCTAAACAGGAAAATGCATGAGAAGACAACATTAGCAACTCTAGTTTTCAAAGAGAGATCTGAGCACAAGCTTACACATTAACATAAGTATAACACAAAGCACACATATATTCTCCAGGGCTAATCACCAGTACCAGATTCAAGAGGGGACAGGGTTTTTTTTTCCAAAGATTCCTGAAAAATTTCACACTGACTTCCCATAAAATCAATAATGTCCAGCTATAATGTATTTAAAATTTTGCCTGGATAACCATTTTTTTTTTTAAAATACCTTTGAATTTTGGCCTAAAGTAGTTTTCCTAATTTCTTGTGTATTTCTTTTGTGACTGACACGGGAATCCAAATTCCCACAGTCTCATCCTATTACCTTACAACTTGTCCTGCCCTTACTTTACAGAGATACAAAATAGAGGCACTTGTACACGTTTGGTATCCTTGAAGCTCCGTGGAACTATGTTGCACAAAGTTTGTAGAGTTCCTGGAAGATTCCTAGTTGAAAAAACATGTCACTGGAGCTGGCACCTTTATTTCCTTTCCTCCGTTTTTTTCTTTTTTTTTTTTTTTAAGAGTTATAAATCTGCTTGCCAATGTTCCATCCTGCTGTGGCTTGTTCGTTGGTCTGCTCCACATCAGTGTGCTCATTATATAATATGCTGATGTGGAAATTGCAGGAAATTATTGCTTCCTATTACATAACTGTTGCTGCGTATCTGGTGTGTTTTCTGGTGCTCAGGGGAGCGGTGGCTCTAATTGCTGTTACACTTTTTGCAGATCCTTGACTGTATCCCATCATTAGATTTAAGCAGTTGCACAATATGATTTTGTTGGAATGTTTTTCTTCAGATATGTTTACAGGTTCCTTTGCTGTTCCTGTATTTTTTTTTTTTCATTTTAACAGGTGTGCTGGAAGTTGTGGAGGTCTAGATCCCTGCATTGCATGGGGATCTCAGAAAATGGTGTCAATCAGCTTAAATCAAGCATACCTAAGGCTCAAACATGCTACAGAGATGTGGCAGTCAAACCCACAGAGCATAGGGGCTGGGCTGTTGTAGCTCTCCACAACCCTCAGAGCATATGCTTTTGACCTGATGATGAAGTCAAGTCTTTTATCTTAAACTTTGATAAAGACCATTGAAGTTGCATTATAGTTCCACATATCTGGAGATAAGCAATCATCTGGACAGTCTCCACCATTCAGCTGATCAGTGATAACCAATGAAGCCACTGTCTCTCAACTGCGTGCACCAAGTCCTTGGTGATATTAATACCTGATAGGGCTACTGGCTTCTGTGAAGTGGTAAAACCTCATGGCTGTCACAGTGGTAGCCCATGTTCTCTCTTTTAATGTGATGCAGAATGATTATACAGCAGCATCAGACTAAACTGTGCCAGTGGAAAGGATGACAGTTTCACATTTCAGCAAGCTGAAATCAAAGTTGTGGGGATGTATTTGAATCAGTTCTGAAGTCTCAAACCAACAGTGTAAGTAATGAACCCAACCAGAGTATATACTATAAACTCTTGTGTCACAGCTCATAGCACAGCATCCAGCAAACACTGCATCAATCAAACATGCCATACAACTGGGGCATATAATTTTGGGAAGATGGTCACAACGGAATCAGTGTTCAGAGTCGAATAATATGCTGCATCTGAACAAAAATAACATGTAGACTTCTAGTAACAAGCAAGAAAAATAATTTTGCAGATTAAGAACTTTTAAGTGCTGCTGGGACCTGTTGAATATTAATGAGTATTCCTAGTTAAAAAAGTAAGACCCTTTATAATAGGTGTTTTTTTAAAAATATATAGAGAGAACAAAGTTGGTCTGCCCCACATGACATTATGTAAGGTAAGACACCAGAGTTGTCTTCTGCTATGGGTTTGTATCCTGTTGCCTTGCCCAGCCCTGACTTCTCATTGAGAAGATGCGGCTGGGTCCCTATTGATCATGTGTTTTGCAGTTCAAGTTTGTTCAGCAAATTCAACATATTTCATCTGAAATCTGTATGCTTGGCTACATACACAGTGCAAAGAGCTTTGTGATGCTTCCAGTGGCTTTTCTGGGTGGTGTGAGTTGTTATGGCAGGTAGGCAGAGAGGGGAGCACAAGATTCAGGATCAGGTTTCAAGAACTCATTTATCACAGTGCTATCAGATTTTCTAGTGGCAATTATAGACTCAAGATCAATGTTATGAAGTCTTTAGCCTTTCTGACTGCTGTTGGAAACATGACTGCTGGTATTGATGACACAAAGTACTTCTTTGTATTTAATATCAAATCCATGTAGGCAGAAGAGATATTATTGTTTATGTTTCTTCCAGTGAGACACAATTTAAACTGAATCATATTACAGAATTTGGAACATCTTGAAATTAAGAATCCACTTCCCATGCTGCTGAGAATCTGTCTCACTCAGTAAGATCATGAGATCATAGAATATATCCAGGTTGGAAAGGACCTCAGAAAATTTTTTGCCCAAGCTCCTACTCAAAGAAGGGTCAGCTGTGAGATTGCAGCTTCATCCCATTGGGCTTTCAAAGCCTCTAAGAATGGAGAGAGCATAACCTCTCTGAGCAGCCTGTTCCAATACTTGGATGTTGTCATCATGATGTCTTATTGTCTTTTGAAAAGTGTATTTCAAGGGTGTAATTCTGCTTGCTTTCCTCAAACAAACCAGTCCAGACACTGGCACCTGAAAAAGGTGGACAGATCCCTCAGGCTTTAGGTAAGGGACAGAAGTGTTTGGAGTAAGCAGAAATAATCTGTGAGCACCTAAAGGCCCATAGTCAAAGGAAATCAGGAATTTTAGGATGAGGAATTAAGAAGGCATCTGAGAACATGCTAAAGTGGGTTTTATTAGAACTAAGTGGCAGCTTTTCTTAATTTTTTAAAAAATGTTCTTAATTAAAAAAAAATCAGTTTTTTTAAAGTGCTCTGTAATGTACTTTATCCTCCATTTTTGCAAGCATTACAGGACTAAGAGATTGAGCTGTAGTTAGGGAGGGTTAACATGTTGTTAATATGTGAGGTCAGGTGACTCCTGTATTTGCTAGTGACTGTGACCAAGGAGCTGGGATCATTGATAGTGAGTACCTTGATAGAGATTTCTGCAGTGTCCTGGGGCATGTTTTGCTTAATTTCTTTTTAGCTCCTCAATATTATGCTTTCTCCCCATATTTGTCATGTCTGTTTAGAAAGATTTTTTGGCAGGTAGCATCTCTCACAATGTGAAGAAACTGACACAAAGAACCTTGTTCTTGGAGATCTCTATGACCTACTGATGTACAAATAGCAAACAGGACAAAATGCCATGCTAGTTCTTAGCTCATAATGAAAAGATTGTTTTTAAACAAAGATTTTTTTTCATGTTTGATTTTTTTCTCCTTTCTCACCTGAACACCATGTGCTTCAGAGGATCCCTGTACTCTTATGTGACTATTTTTTTTCCTGAGTGTATCAGGAGGTTCATTGTGTTGGAAAATTCCCAGTCATACCCTCTCTGCCAAATCTTTCCTCTGCACGTGCCTTAATGAAATTGAGGAAAACTGCATGGCTGATCTGTTTGGATTTTTGTTCCACTGGGTCATAGCTTCTTTCAGCTGTTTTTGCTGAGCTTTTCCTGGCATTCTTTGATTACATTTTATGTCAGCTGAGAAGCAGAATACTTTTTCTGACTTCTCAAAATGCTGCCAAAATCTCCGTATAGAGGACGGTCGCAGGTGAGCTGAAAGGGACAGCACTGCTCAGCTGGGAAAGTGCCTGTCAAGGCTGACCACAGGTCCCCAGGTCTTCAGGACTTAACCCTCTATGATACAATTTGTGAGTTGCTTTGCAGGGAATAAAAGGAGGAGGACTCCCCACTTCTTGCATTTCTTCCTGGAATATTACAGAATCATTTCCCAGAGTGGCTCCCCGTGTTTCAGTGAAAGTGAAAACAACAATCCAACAACAAAACCTGTCATCAGATATGTCTGTATAAGGATTATTGAAGTAAGTTAGTTCCCCAAGCCCTTTGCAAGTGTAAGGAAGATCATTCTCTCAGGAGGCTACAATTAGGGAATCTTATCAGAGCATTGCATGTTCTTTTTGACTTGGTGTTCCATCATTTTTCCCAGAGCCCCTCAATTTCCATCAGTGTATTGCTTGACCAAGTTTTTAGTTTTGCAAAATAGGTGATGAGAGAGTGGTACATATACCCCCGTATACACCTGTCTGTTAAAACCCTGAGGGACAGCGATGATGCTGCTAATTATTCAGGTGAGATTACATATAGAAATGTTGCCTTGAATAATAATATTTTGTGTCTACTGTTTCTTAATTTGGATTGGGTAATTTGTTCTTTCAGTGGCAATTAACTAGATAAAGACTGTTTGTTTACTCTTCTGAAATAAAAATGCTTCTAACGGCAAGTGATCCTACTCCATATAGGTATTATCAAGTCTGATGGCCACAGTGCTCAAGACTTCATTTAGAACTACTTTAAGTTTATGCCCATATAAACCTCATGATGGTGATGGCATAGTTTATGGGTTAGCGCTGGATACCAGATTGAATATAGAGTAATACCTTATTCCAGAGGATGCACTATTCCCTTCAGTCAGACGTGAATGAGCTACCGTGTCACGTAAAGTCATGTCTTAACAGCTGCTTGTCAGTGTGAATAAGGGCCTTATTATCTTGATTTTGTTTTTCCTCTATTTAAAAAATTTAGTTGTAAAGGGGAATGCTCTGCTTTGGGTTAACAAAAAGAGTTTGACTCTTGGTGTTTCTAAGTATTGTCTACCGCTCAATGGAGAGAGGGAAGCACTGTGAGCAGTAGAACTTCAGAAATCTAGTTTCTTATGTGCTTGTCTACTGGTGGGCATGAGAGGTTCCATTTATATGGATTCTTTTTATCTAAAATAAATTTCTGCATATTGACCTTGCTGTCATTAATAAGCATAATTCCCCTACTCAGTTACTGGTATCCAGAAAAACTGCAGCATTTCTGAGGTTGCCACCCCTTTGCCACATTCCACTGATGTGCATTGACATTTTCAAGCTATTGGTGAAGCATTGTCTGACAGAAGACATCACTATCCTAAGCCTTATATATTTAAGGAGCCTAGTTAGAAAGAAATATAAACTTTGGGATTAGATTTTCCTAACCAAGTGTCTTAGACCCTTTCAGCTGTAATGTCTGGTGAATGCATGACATAATACCTGCTACAGGTGCTCCTGATTTAAACCGTGAGGAATATTAATTTAAAATAAATAAATTAATAATAAATAAATAAATTTAAAAGAAATACAAGCCTTTCTAGAATGTTCTACCAACAGAAAACTTGGAAATAGATATTGGATTAGTGACACAGAACTACAGACTGGAAAAGGCCTTGGATTAGACTGTGAGTCACCTACTCTAACTTGTCTGTTCCGTGCTAGCACAAATACAGGTGTCGTGCTCTGGTAAGAGTCATTCTGGCCACAGGCATTGAGAGCACATTTGGCACCTCCTTCCCACTAAATGCACAAGATACCCTGTGAGCAAAGTTCAGTATAACTCCTGTGGGAAGTGTTACTGCAGAGTCCAGTATTAGTTTTTTGAGCTGGATGTTGACGGATATTTTCTATGTCAACTAATGAAGTGCTGAACAATAGAGGAAAGAGTTTTCAAGGGACAAATACTCTCATAAGAGTAATTGCCAGGATATTGTAATGCTCATGGGTTCATAAACTAACCAGCAAATGTCTTTTCTTTGCTTTTATGCTTGACCTTCGAATGGCAGACTTTTAGTTTCAGAGTGCACCAACGCTTCTCTAACAACAAAAATGTAATCATTGGCTGGACTGAGATTTTGGTCACTGTCCCAATGGTTTAAGAATTTCATTTACCTGCAGTTTCCACTTTGTCGAGATTGGAATGACTCAAATATGCAAAGTTTTTCTGCAATAAAAAAAGGAATTAATGCAATTGAGAGGCTCCCATGGAATATTTATTACTATTCTTGTTCTTATAGAAGCTATCCTTTAAGGTTTAACTGCATTTCTTATAGCCTACAAATTGTGAAATTTAAGTATTGAACACAAGCTACTTAAGCTGGAGGAGAATCACAGCACAGGCAGGTCTGGAGTCAAAAAGAAAAATGAACTAGAAATACTCATAAATATACTAAACATGCATTGGGAAGTAGATGAGGCTTGTTTCATGTATATATTCTATTTATAGAGGGTTGGTCATGTGTGTATATGTCAATACATCTGCATTTCTACTGATACACCTATTCTTGAACAGAAAACCAGTGCTCCACTGATTGCTAGGGCTATGCTGCTGATTTTCAGAGATGGACTACAGGATGAGGAGTCAGAAATGAAACAGTGTTGAATGAGGTTGTTTATCACTTGCTGCAGAGATGTGGCTTACTGGAGGCCAGAAGGACCAGTTAAACTCCATACTCTTCATTTTAGGTGAAGGTTATTCTTGCTGATTACCCCAAGGCTGCCCAATCTATTTCCTAGTTTCTCTATTAGCCTCCATTGCGATTCTAAATGTACTTTGATTCTGTAAGGACTGTCTCAAGGATTGAACAGGTGTTGAATACAGTGTGTTTCAAAAAAAAAACCAACCCTGTCATCATCAGGTCTGAAAAATCCTGCAGCTTTGAGCTGTGTCACTCATGGGGCTTCTTACTGTGTGTCTGAACTGAGCGTGTTTTGTGTCCGAATTCCTGCTCATAATCAAGACCTCACATGGAGGCCTCACTTAAACCCTGCAGTTGCCACACTGATTTGGTGCAACAGTTTCGGATGTCTGGTTTTTTCTTTTTTTTTTTTC
>VZRE01007486.1:0-53665 GCA_013396775.1 Cephalopterus ornatus | reverse complement strand
TTTTTTTTTTTTTTTTTTTTTTTCTCCAGTATTCCATCAGTTGGAATTTGATTGCATCCTTTTAGCATTTTTCTTCTGGCAATTCCATGGTATGATTTTACAATTTTTTCAGTTTTGTCACTCTGTTGGAGACTGGCTGGGCTTTTTCTGTTTTACAAAAGCTTATGTTTAAAAAAGAAGTGCAAATGAAGTACATAAAATAAACTATAGTATACAGCCCAACAAAACTAATTCTTCCTTCAGTAAAACTGTATTTCCTTCAGCTTTGCGATAAGGAATCTCTCAATTTTGTGACTAATGTGGAATTTGTTAGTCTCTACCTAAGTCCAGTGTAGCAATGATTCACCATTTCACATTCATATTTGTTAGCTGTTAAATGCTGTAAGAAGATATGCTCATTGTTTTGTCTATCAGAAAGCACTCTGGAACATTTCCCCATCTTTCTCACAACATCCCTGAAATATTTTTCAATTCATAAGGTAATGTTTCTTCAATCATGGAAAAAGTTAATGAAAATAGGCCATCAGTTTGTTTCCAGAGTGGTGCAAACCTGCGTGGGAGCAGAACCAAGGCAGCCTTTGACAAGTATTTAGAATGCATGTTTCTTGTATTTATGACAATACTCATGGAGATATAATTTTAGTGGAGATTTTTTTGTTTATTTGATTGTTTTGTGTTTTCGTGCTTTGTTTCTGGTTTTGTTTTTGTTTTTGTTTTGTGGTTTTGTTTGTTTGGTTTTGTTTTGATTTGTTTTTGTTTTTTTTTTTTTAGGATATTATGAATAAGCTCACAAATACAAATTTTCTTTTAGAGGTTTCAACAAAGTGCCTGATAAGGGCAGGATTTGTATGACAAGTGTTTTGTATCACACCAAAACGTTTGAGTTCCTTTAATCCCATTTAAAAATCTGAAGAACCAAATGTCTTCAGCCAACACATCCCAGTGGGTTTTGGGAAAGTGATGATCCAACAGCAGCAAGGCATATGCAACCATATGTAGATATTCACACTGACGCTTGAATAAACTGGCAGTGGGACTGCACAGTTGTTGGGAGGGTTACAGGAACTAGCTATGGGGGCAAAACCACTGCTGTGATGAGAAAGGACTGGTCATTGAGATTGGCAGAGGAGTATTTGGAGAGCATAGCCTCATACAGACTTATAAAACGGGGCACTCTAGATTTGAATCAAGTGAAAGCTGTCTCCTTGATTTGAACTCATTCCTGGTATGATGTGCTTGAAATCTTGGGTCTAGACAAGTGGATAGAAATTGTTGCTTTTAGAACTATGTAGTGAGGGTACAAGAAGATGTGAAGTTGAAAGGTGATTTTGAGAAGGAATACTGCTGAAACCTTGCTGACTTCTGCCTTGTCTGTAGTATTAAGCTCAGTTGTCATGAAACTGTCACTCTGTATCACCCTATTTGTGCCACTAGCCAGGAGCATTTTGGCACTCTAATTCATGCTGGCCACAGGTGGTGTCGTGGTGCAGCAGAGAGACATGGGATCCCATGGGATCGCCTCTGTCTGTCTGCTGGGGTGTTGTCCCTCCACTCTGACAAAATACCCGTGTGGGAAAGTGTACCCTCACTCGGAGCTTGAGGGGTCAAACAGGGAGCAGTGCTTCTACTCAGATTTTGAGGAGACTAGTTTAGGCAGCAAACACCCAAACAGGTTATTGGTAGAACAGAGGAGAGTTGACTTCAGAAGGAGGGAAAAGTAATGGTGAGCTTCTCAGGATAGGCTGGGAGAGTAACGTTTGCCAAGGCTGACCTGCAGCAGTACTGGGTGTGTTATTCCTATGTCCTGCTTGTTTCCACTCTGCTAGACAGCTCGCAGGCCTTGACCCTGTCTGTCTGTGCAGTGTTTGGATGTGAGCCTGATCTTCGACTCAGCCTGTCTGCCAGCACACTCTCCCTTCTCCCTGCTCTCTCCTGCCTTGTCTTTCTTTATTCCTTATACCCTGTGACTTTGCAGCTCATTAGACACAAAATATCAGCTCAACTTGACACTCTGGGAACTGAAATTTACATTTTTTTCAGTTGATTTCTCTGCTGCTTCTCCTGGGTTTCCAATGAAGTGGAGGGGCACAGACACTTTGACCATCTGAATGGTTGGTAATGACCTCGGACTGAGGAGTACCCGAAACAAACTCCCTGAATTATGAAGCTTAGGCAATAAGCAGAGCAGGGGTCACCCAGACACAGGCATATTTTCCCCCTACTGCCTCAGGGTTAAGAGTGGGTAATTGGTATTTCCAGTTTGGCTTCTTTCTCATTTTGTGTCATGCCATCACGACATGCCAGGATGCATTACATTAAATGGCATCAAATAGTTGGGGAGTGTGACACTATACATTATCTGACATGTCACCTCACACCCTGTCATAACACAGTGTACTCAAAGATCAGTGGGGACCAAAAATGCATTTGTCTGATTCCATTTTATCAGTCAACCAAAAGGGAGGCAAGCGTATTAATTATTTGCATGGTCGTTTGCATCCAGGGCTGGTGGGAAGAGAATGCGGTATGACAGTGGAAGGACAAATTCTATGCAGAAGGACAGTTTTTATGCTTCAGAAAAATTTTACATCTACTCTCCATGTATATAAGTGGTGGTCAGCAGGGTCTGATAGTGAAGGTTGAGTTTCTAAAACTTGATGCATGATGCAAAATTAACAGAACAATAATGAGATACCTGAAGGAGTTCTGGTTCTTCAGCATGAGAGGGCACTGGAATGTGAATTAACTATCTGCTCTGCAAGAAAGAGTGATTACACAAGCCCAATTGGCAAGGATTTCTAAATAAACTTGTGTGTTGGCCACGCATCTTTTCATATGGTTCAGAAAATGTGTTTCAATGGTCATAAAGTATCTGATTAATGAACCTTCAATGGATTTAGCTGGGATGCTTTGGGACATTTGTTCCCTGTTTTTAAAGTCTGAACTCTGAGCAGAAAGCAACAAGTGTTGGTGTCAGTTATACACATATATGATCTAATGTGTTAGTTAATATTCTTAGAAAGGTTATCTCATGGCATGAGACTCTGGATGTGTAGAAAAGGTGAGAACACTTGATTTGGACACCTGAAAAGAAAAAAATTCGATTTCTAACTGATTTGCTAAACTAGAGATCAGTCTGAGCTCTTCCTGACTTCTTGATATGCTTCTTGTGATTGGTTGTATTCCGTGACCAGAAGTTTGGAGTCCCAAACTGAGATTTTTATGAATAAATGAACAGAGGTTCTTTGCACTCATCGAACAGATGAATGTCACAGCAGCTTGGAAAGTGTTACTTTATAAGATACAGGTGTTACATGAACTCACAGACATAGCGTATAACTAAAAGAAGCAGTCAATCATCTCAGTGAGTGAATTTAAATTGAAATGCAGGAATATGTGCTGCAAATAGCGGGAGCAATGTTTATGATTGCTTTTAAAGAGGAAGAGGCTGAATTGTAGAGCACGTCACAGGAATTTGTGCCTTAGCCTTGCTGTAGAAGGTGTTGCTGGTAACTTGCACTGTGAGCAAACCACTGATGGTGTCTTCTATCTCTGACTATGGAATTAAGTTTCTCTAGTGCATGAGTGAATTATATTCTCCATGTTACTCTTGTTCTGTAATGTTTTTGCATTAGTTTTAAGGCGCTCCTTGAAATGGCTTATACAGCATGGTGTAAGTAGTAAGCAATGTGAGCACTGGAGCAACACAAAGCTGTGTCCAACACCAGGGTATTTGCTTCTGGCCCACATTTCCCTATGCTTTTCAGACCAGTATGTCTGAGACTTGTAGGTGAAGGTTCACATCAGTTCTTCCATGTGAACTGGGTTGTGCGTCCCTATTTAGCACAGATCTGCAGAGAAGAGTACACACTAAACATCTGCATTGGCAGCTCAGTTTTTGTGGTAGGAAACTGCATTCCCCTCCTTTGGCAGCAGGTATCCTTGGCAATGTCCCAGGTTTGTGCAGTGGGACAGTGGAGAGACCATAGTTTGCCTCTGGGAAACAGGACGGAAAGGCATTGCTGATTCCAATGATGAGTCTGCAGCAGGGAAATGGATTTCACACACATGCATCCTTCAGGGAAATATCCTCAAAGGCTTTCAGCTTAATGACTTGGATTCCTGCAGGCTGTGCAGTGGAGAGATGTGTGAGATTGGAATGTCAGTGAACAGTGTATCCTCATCCTGTAAACCCTGTGTTAAAGTATATGGGAATGTCAAATTCCTTTTTAGTGGATGAGGGTTCCAGATGAGGCTTTTATTTTGGAGATGAGTGTTGGAGCCATGGTAGACAAATACAAAAGCCCCAAAGACCACATCTGTTCAACACAAACTCCTGAGAAAAAGACATTTTTGGGTAGAACTCTCATCATAACTTGTAATTAGACCATGCTTTCAGCCCCAAACCAGACAAAAAAAAAAGTACTCCAAAACATCCTTAGGATGAAGCCATCTTGCTCCTGAGTTGATAAAGCAAGTCACACCTAATGGCAGATATGCTGTGCAGGGTATTCTCGGCTGTTTCAAAGAGTAGCTTTCCCCTTGATGATACTTGCATTGGTCCAGATGTGGTATGTTATGAAAGGGAAAGAAACGTAATTAGTAGGTTTTATCAACCATGGTGTTAAGCCAGTATTGATAAAAGGAAAATTATTTCTACCTTCTCAAAGAAGATTCTCTGCAAACAAATGCAGAAAGTGGGAGTGAATTCTAGGAAAGGGGAGTATTTTACACAGAACATGACTTCTGGCTCTCTTGTGGCTCAGACCACAGTACATCAGGGCTGCAACCTTTAATACAAACTCCTATAGGCATGGTAAAGGAGAGAGTGGGAAGGAGTAAGGCATGGGAACTTCATGATTCATAGACTTAGAAAATGTCAGAGGAGAGGAAAGGATTAAATCTGAATTGAAGGAGGAGAATAAAGAAGAAAATACACTTGGAGCTTTAAGGTGTGAGTTTGAGTGATGCTCCTGATGGTTGCCTGTGCTATTTCAGCTTCTGGTGGGAGAATGTCTCTCCGAAGGAGACAAAGGCCTGGGATTGTGACTGGGATGTGTTCTGTAGAATTTGTACAGGTGACATATCCAACTGCTGCAAAAAAATAACTGCAGAGAACATCAGGAAGCCAGAGATTTAGGCCACCTCATTTCAGTCATTCAAGTGAAGTGTCTCGTTTAGGAACCTAGCAACATTAGACTCCTTCAATAACCAATGAAGGCAGGGAAGAATACAGGTCTCACAGAAGATAAGCATCCTTCTTCATGCTCTTAGCTCCTGTTTGCTCTGGTTCAAAGCCAAGTTAAGTCAATAAAGTGGATTTCAATAACCTTACTGTCACACCCGTTGAAAATTGCCCTCTGAAGTCAGAAGCATGGATGTAATTCAGTCCACCTAACATGACCATCTGCACTTTTAGTGCCTATATGTCATCAATAGAGCAAGACAGGCATGACCCTAAGACACATCTGCTCGGTCAGATGAGTTACGCTAAAATGAATATTTTTCCTTTGACTACATAAAGCCCAGACAAATAGCTTAGACTAGATAAACAACCAAAGGTGGATGGAAAAAAAGGCTGTGCTAGAAGTTATGATATGGTGGTGTTCTCAGGACTAGTCCGTATCATAAGCAAAATGCATGGTTTCCTAAAGAGCCGCTTAAACGACATCTCACTTTGCTGGCCTCTGACTGGTGTGGCGGATGTGGAGGATGGAGTGAGAAAACATGTCTTACTCATGGCAGAGAACTAGCCAGGCTTGATTCAGATGAGTATCTGGTCCACATGTCTAAAAACGATTTGAAAATGTGGGGGTTTGATTTTCAAAGAGGCTTTCTCACAAGTGGCAGGACTGATTCCAGGAACAGTGCTGTGGTGGCAGGGTGTGGAGAAGACAATGTGGTTCCCCCTGCTCGCCTCATTGTTGTTTTGATTATGCAACATTCCCCTCTGCCCACAACTCTTGGGTCACCGTACCATAACTAGTGAACTATTTTCCCCCTTGGCCACATTTTATTGCTGTTATCCCTCAAAACCATCAATATCTAATTGAATGTGTGTTTTTTTGTATGCTCAATGAATTCCATGTGTTTGTCTCTTAGAAGCAACTTGACAACAATTAAGACAGGGAAAATTGCGAAAATAATGAGGACTCCTTTTTAGGGAAAAGTAATTGAAGTGACACAAGCCCAAATCCCGAGTGATGTTGAATTGTACTGTCCCTGACTTGGCTTGAACAGAAGGTGCTAGAGGTTCCAGCAGGGTTTGTTACAGAAACATACGGAAATGTCCAGGAAAATCTGCATCTATCATCTGATGCCACGTTGATTCACTAAAATGCAAATACAGGTTTAACCTCTCTGTCTGTTGCTAAATGCAGAAGATCGGAAAGACATAACTGAAAGAACTTTATTTGTGTCACAAATATAACAATAAAAAATAAACCACACAGGATACCCTGATCAAAAAATGCACAAACCCATGTAACTGCTCGAGCAGACTGAGAAAAGGATGTGACATTTGTACCAGCCACTTTTCACAAAATATCAGATTTCCATAGCCTGGGATGCTATGTTGTATTGTTGCTGGTCTTGTTTGATCACTGACCAACTGGCAATATAAAAGAATAAATACCCACTCATACACACACAGAGAAAAAGCAAACAAATAAAGAGACCAGGCAGAGGAAGCAATAACCTGAGAGCTGGTTGGGGACAGAATATATTTTGCTCTGAAGAAGAATCAGTTTCTTGTGTAAGGAATGAGAAACTATCAAATTTACCATTTCTCTCAATTTCTTAATTAATCATGACCATACACAAGCATTTAATGCCTTTCTTCTTGCTCTGTTCATTTCCTCTAATAGACATTTTTCCTAACAGTGTGTGGCTCATTAAGCACTCAACAGCCTATTGCATGATGTTAACCCAGTGCTATCTGACTGTGGGCTTCATGTAGATTTCCAGTTTATCATATTTTTCTCCTGTACCCACTCTGCTCGGTGCCTGTGCTCAGTGCAGTAGCTGTGATGATAGGCCATTCATTCACATTGTGTTGAAGGGCTGACTATAAAATTCTTCTTTCTTTCACCCCTCCTTTTCTTGCAACTCAATGCCTCCTCTTGCTCTTTGATTCTGGCTGCATTCTTCTGGGATTAAGGGTTTTCAGTTTCCTAGAAGGAATAAAATATGGCTATCTGAGCCAGAGGAGTAGGAAATCTCTCTGTAAACTCCTTAATGGGGGTTTTTATGGGATATATTTTCACCTCATTTAGTTTTTATTTCAGTATGGCTCTTTCATCAGTCTCAGCATCTGAAATGACAATTTTATGGGAAGGCAAGAAGGAATCATTGGATTAAAAGAAGATAAGACAACAGAAGTCAGAGAACAGAAAGATTTGGAAAGAATAAAGGCCTAATAGATGGCTGACTGAAGTCAAAATAAAAGGGTTTTTTTTGGATGGAGAGATTCCTGAGACATTCTACATGATAACCAAGAGGCTGTATGGGATGGTCCATATAAGTGGGCAGATTAGCTTTCTTCACAGGTTTTGAAATAGGAAAGAGGCTTTGATCTCAAGGGCCCTGGTCATCCCCATATCGAGGTGAATACTTCCTTCAGCCAGCTCATGGCATTACGGAAGATACCTGGCCTTTCAGATATCGTGAGATTTGCAAATCTACCACTTTCCTTGTTAAGCTTTTGCAGTGATTATTTTAATTCATTATTCATATATATAAACCATATATTTTTTCTCACCTGGGTGATTTCAAATTCTAGCTGTTCAGACATTGCATACCTTTTGTCTGCTAAATTGAGCAACTTATTTTTGTCAGAAATATTTTCCAGTCCCCAAATACAGACTGTGAAGTCATTGCTTCTCAGATTTTTCTAAGAGAAATTAAAGAGGTTGAGCTTCATATGTCTTTTGTTTTAAGGCAGAATTTCCAGACATAGAATCATTGCTGTAGCCTCTTTCTGATCCCTTTCCAGTATTTCAGCTACCTCCTTGGACTGTGCATGTTATTTGAGTAATGGAGTCGCCAGCACTGTATGCAGAGGTAATAACAACATTCCATTTTGGCACAACATGCTCTTTGTATATGCAAGAACTGTATCTTCTGTTTAACAGGATAGTATACAGGGTTTTTTGGAATACCTACTTCTGAATATGCTCTTAGAGTGACTGTTTGAGATGAAGAAATAGTGTGTTTCACTGCTGAGTAACGTTCAGAATAACGCAGTTTACCAAGCTTTGAGGACAATTGACCCATTCCCATTATTGTTTACTGTTCTCCAAGTGTTTGTGTCCTCTGAAAACTTCACCATCCTGGCTAGAGATGTTGAATAACATTTGACAAAAGGAGATCTCTGTAGGACCCACAGAAAATACTCCCCTTTGATGATGATTTCCTATTAACAATTGCTTTTTAGGAGTATAACTGTGGAAGAGACCTCCTGGGCCATTGAATCTAATCCTCAGCTATTTCAAGTAACCACATCATACAGCTACCATTAGAAATCTAGTTCAATTTTAATCCGTTTAATGTGTGCTGCATTGGTTTTTATACAGTGCTGCTTTTGTAATCTGAATGCCATGTGATAGTAAATCACAAAGTCATTATTTTATTTCTAGTAATGACAAAAACCAGCTGAAGTGGTTTTTATATATTGCAACTTCAGTCTATAAACAATGAACCCCCCCAAAAAAAGAGCCTGAGGTTTTTCTTCTTTACTAATTTCAAATGAAATATTTTTAAAAATTAAAATAACAGTTCAGATGACACCAATAATGCACTGAGACATGCTGCTGAAAAAATAACACATGGGATGTTTTTAGTAGGAGAGTTCAAAGTTCCAAATGGACTTTTTTCCTAAGGATGTTGATTCATAAGAATGAGAATACTAGATGGCAGAGTTAATTGACTTCTCTAGTACTTCCTTCCTCCACTGTCCCAAAGTTTGCTCCTTTCCTTTGTCTGGAAGCTGAGTTGAATGTGAAGTAACTTTGGTACCACAACCATTTGCATCTGCTCTGTTAAAATCACTCAGGTTGTAGATGATGGTTTGGGAACTTCATCATACACAGTTTGACTGTATCCTCTACAGTGTCACGGCCTCCAGGAAACGGAACAGGCAGTTGATGGAGGTGCCTCCTTTAATTGTCCCTGTTTAACCTGCCAGTTGCCCGAGGTCCAGGCTTCTGCTGGTCCCGTGATGCTCGAGGAGGCCAGGCAGTCTCTGACACAGTGTCCTGCAGAAATGACAATCTGAAGGGATGAGTATGAGATGGCCAACACCACCTATTGCTGAGTTCAGTGACAGCTGATTACACATAGCACCTCATGGTACTGACAGTGTGATTCCTCCTGTGTTCTGTGCCCATCAGTGATCAAACAAAATGCCTTTGTGTGTTTTGGGAGGAAGGAATATAGTACTCAAGCCTGATGCCCGTGTGTTCTGAGGATTTTGCTATATAACTTCCTTTCCGTTTGGTAACTGGGAACTAGATGGAGCTTATTTGATTATAGAGATACACTTTAATTTTTGTCAAAGTGGATTTAGTTAACATGTATATCCTTCTATCATGGTTTTACCCCAGCCAGCAACTAAGCCTCACAGTTCACCCTCACTTGTTCACCCTCCCCTGGTGGGATGGGGAGATAATCGGAAGAGTAGAAGGTAGAAAACTCATCGGCTGAGATAAAAACAGTTTGAAGGAAAAACAAAAGCCATGTCTGCCAGCAAAGCAAAACAAGGAATTGATTCACCAACTCCCATGGGCAGGGAGGTATTCAGCACCTCCAGGGATGCAGGGCTCCATCATGCATAATGTGACTTGGGAAGACAAATGCTATCATTCCAGATGTCCCCCCTGCTTCTTTCTTCTTCCACAGCTTTGTATGCTGAACATGGTGCCATATGGTCTGGGATATCCCTTGGGTCCGTTGGGTTCAGTGGTCCCAGCTGAGACCCCTCCCAACTCCTTGTGCACTTCCAGCCTCCTCATTAGTGAAGTGGGGTGAGAAGCAGAAAAGGCCTTTACCCTGTGTAAACTCCGCTCAAGTAGTAGGAAAACATCCCTGTGTTATCAACACTGTTTCCAGCACAAATCCAAAACGCAGCCCCTTACCATTGACTGCTCAGAAAATTAACTCTACCCCAACCAAAACCAGTACATTTTCTTAAATGTTGGAGACTGAGCATTTCTGAGCTCATCTTTAGAAATTCATCTTTAGCAAGAAGAATGGGAAAAATCTTTGGAATGTTTTCAGCACTGTAGTGGTGTCAAATTTACCCCAGTTTCCAAACTGACCCCAACACTGCTGCTAAAGTTCGAATGGTTTCCCATCATATCTGAAGGAAATATAGTTCTGGCCTATTTACATGTTGCAATGAGCCAATTACTGCTTTTGGTTGTTTTGGGCTGTATTCCCCTTTGAGATTATGAGTTTCTGTTCTGAGCAAAATTTGTTGGCATGAGGCCTTTGGCGATATGCCGCAACATTGAATCTGAATTGAAACTCATTTTTGTGTGAACCTGAGTGAATGACCCTTCCTGGATCTCAGACATATTATCAACCTCATTTATTTAATGAATTACACTTCTGAAAACCAACCCACAGTGTGCAAGACTTCCCTGTCTCACTGTCATATCACTCATGCTTAACATGAGATGCCTTCACGTCAGTGACGTGCCCAAACAAAGAACAGGGGTTTAGAAGCTTCAAAAGGAGTTATTCTTCCTGCTCAGTAACCTCAGAAATATCAGTCTTGCTACTTCTGCAAGTGTATTTCTTCAGGGACCTGTTCAGCTTGGGCGTTAGAGTGGAAAACAATTGGGTAAGTGACTGAGGGAAGCCATTCCCTGCACAGCTGAGTCTGGTGGGATGAAGGCACTGCTGTGATGGTGTGGGACTGGAGCCAACAGAGCATAATGGTAAACTCAGAACTTTTGCCCTTCTATTAGATGGAGCTGTTGCCGGTCCTGGTAGGCAGCTTTCACATAGACTACTTAGGCAGAATTTAGGGCCTGAAGCATTTTTGTGATCTGTAAAGACTATGCTCAAGCAGTTAAAAAAAAAAAATCAGCTGGTTTCCACATCTATATATTCACCAGCTGCATTTTACTTGAATTCTGCTGGATGGAAGGACTCTTCCATTTTGTCAGTGTTCCAAAATGTGAATGTTTCAGGGAATTTAATTTTATTTTAGATTATTCTCCTTGCTCTGTCCAAGGGAGCATGCAGTCTTTCCTATTGATTGGTTAGGAAGCCATCTAGCTCTGGCTTTTTTAAACACTCTGACGTGGCCAAATGCCTAATTTCTAGGCATCACAATATCCAAACTGAAGGTAGTTAAGGCACTTTATTGTCCGTAGCTTCTCTTATGCCTTAGTTCCCATCTCAGCATTGGGCCCATCCTCCCTTGCAAGGATGGTGTGAGAATAAATACATTAAAAGGGGTGAAGTGCTCAATTATTATGGTAATAGGACTCCTATAAATACCTAATATATATATGTACATTTGGATTTTAGCAGAACCTAACTTACAACTGCAGCTTAAAAAAACCCTACCATAACCCGCATATAAATTCCATCTGTGAATATTTGATCAGATGCTATGTGGGTGGAAAAGTATGTTTCATTGCTATTGTGATTGCTTTCTTTCTTTAGCTTTTCATGAGCAATAAATGTGAAGAATGTCCCAATGCTTTTATGCTCTCCCAGTTAGTAATATTTTCTCTGAACCTGTATGCGAATGTTTAATTCATTAAATGGTATCATGCAACTTTATGGTGAAATCATAAATCTGTTCTGTTGCACTGCTTATTGGAAAATCTTCAATTCCAAGCAAATCCCTAGCACTATAGCTTGCTTCCCTTGATTATGTCTTTTGGCGGCTGCTTCCCACTTTTTCTTAGGTTGTTTTCTCCCTCTGTTTCCAAATTCTCCATTCCACTTTACAGTAGTGAATCCCATTGGTTTGAGAAGAGGACTTGTTTACAAGTGACAGAAAGGAAGATACAGTTTGTCCTGCCTTTTACTACATAGGGCTTTTGTGCTCTGTACTGCTAAGATTTTCAGGGTGAATGTCAGTACAGAGGTGCTGGAATAATTCACTGCAGGCATGAGACACCTGTGATGGTACTTGAGGCTAAAAAATCCCCAGCACATTCTTCTTATTTTCTTGTTAGTCATTTCCAGTGTTAGTAAAGCTGTGCAGGACTGTGTGCAACGTGCAATATCATACATTGCCATCCTTCTCGGTATCATGCTTTGCTTTTCCTTTACTCATGATCATGAGTAATCTTATAGGGCCTTAAGGAAATGTCTCTGGAAACCTGGAGGTGGGTATCACTAATCTGAAGAGCTCCTAGGAAAGCAGTTGGACAGCAAGAACAGAGGCTGCTTAAATCTCTTCAGAAAAGTCCGGCGTGCAGCCTACACAACCTACCAGAGGGATCCAAGTTTTAACCATGACTGTGGACCAAATAACTATCCAGACTGATGACAAATGAGCTGCCATTTCTAGACTTCTGTGACCATACTTTTTGCCAGAATCCCGATGAAATGGAGTCAAAGCCAGTATGCCTGTGAACAGAACCCCAAGGGACAGATGAAGACGCTCCTGCCTGTGGCTCTTTGCAGCTGCTTATCTGCAAGACCATCAGCCCACGCAGCTGTGAGACAGACAGGGTAAGTGGCCCAGTGCTTGACTGTTCCACACTCTTTTGGAAACTATCTTTGAATCCTCCTTCCTGAGCTACGCTGTGCTTACTGTGGTCACAGTGGGGCTTGTGGGGCAGAAATTATTACGGAAGACTTGTTGGTGGTTCTTTGATGAATTCTTATTGGTCCAACAACGGCACCACAGAAATTCCCAAGGCAATTGAAGATAGCTGGCAGCTTTTTGGAAGTGTCAGCAGAAACACTTAAAAGAGGAGATTAATCCTTAACTCCAAAGCTGGCTCAGAGGCCCATAAGTTATAAAAAAATTGCTCTTCTCCTGCTACATCTACGCCTCATGGCTGCTACTGCCTTGGATCTCTGATTTCCAGAGCAGTCAGCAGGAAAGTTTCAATCCAGTGAGATATGAGGCCACCATTATGACATCATTGAGCATAATTGTACCACTCATGTCTGTGCCTAAAATCAGCTTTTCTAAGTGCCTGGGTACTACCATGAGCCATAGGACACAACAGTTATTAGGCATTTAAATGCACAGAATAAGAAAACTCTGTTTTTTAAAACTCACACATAACCTTATGCATATTTTTTTTGATTCCAATGAGCTCCCTTATTTAAGGTAGGCAAGTGCTCAAGTGCACTGCTCTTTTTTTTTTTTCTTTTTCCTTTTCTCTCCTATATTTTAAGAGAATGATTACATTTGCATCAAGGAATGTCCTCTATACAAAGGGTGGGATTCCAGTATATTTTCAGGAAAGTGAACCGTGCAATTATCCTGCAGGACCAGTGCAGGCGCCAGAATGAGGAGGTGTGGTAAAGCGGAATGCGTGATTGATTTCTTTTCTATTCCAGAGCTGGATGAAATGCCTGACACAGCTGTTAGCTTACACTGCTTACAAGAACGAGGAATCAATCTCACCAGATGTTGTTCATTTCCTCTGTTGTTGTGTGGCCAGCTCTGTTGTACAGAGGATGCGGGGGGCGGAGGGGAGGGAGGGAAAAGAAAAGGGAGAAAATCTCAGTCTAAATTACACAAGAGAGCCCAGTGTGGGAATTCAGTGTAAACGAGGAACACAAGAATGAGCCATGACTGAGAAAGTGGAAGCTGGAGAGACAGACAGAGCCTACTCATTCAAGAGTCTGATTAATTCGCCGGGGAGTACGGTGGACTCCTGTCCTCTGTGGGACAGGACATGATCATCTTATGAGTTCTCCTGAAAGCTAATGTTTTCAATTAAAAGCTGCAGGAGGTACACGGGGAGGCTTTGGTAGCAGATGATTCAAGGCCACATCTGCCAGCTGCATCATGTGCTGCATTGAGTGAGTTTGTGGAGCACTTACTCACATGTGTAGAATCTTTGAGCAGTACTCGAGGAAGGCATCACAGTGACAGTGTGATGTGCTGTTACCACAAACAAACTGCCTGGGTGCTTGGGGTCCTGCATATGCCAGCACCATTTCAAACCACCTTCTTTCCCAAGGCTGGAACAAGGTCCTGTGCCTGGAGGTGCAGCTGGGGAGACCAGTCATGACATGGAAGGCACCTGGTGCTGGAAAGCAACTGAGATGTTAAACCCTTCTTTGAGCTTTTTTCATTAGAGCAAAGTGTCTTCTGTACATCCCTTAAAGGTTTCTTTGCTAATGTGACTGGATGACAGAGGAATAAGCAAAGATTCAGAGGAAAGGACCTTCAAACAAGGAGGGCACTTTAGGCTAAGAGTAAATGGTTCAGTAAGAGAGATACGAAATGAGCAATGTTTGCAGATGAGCTGTAGAGGTGCCATAGACCAGGAGAGGGCATGGTCATATCTGCTTCCCATGGAGAAAAGCTGTTTTAATAAACCAGCTGAACCCTCACTTAATGATCATCATTTGCTCTGAAAAATCCACTCCAAAGCGAATTGATTTTTGTTGTCCACTTTTTTGACATCTTTTTTTTTGCACATTCTTCATTTCTTTGCAGTATTGACCATGTAGGTTCCTGCCTCTGCTTCTCTATCAGTCTTAGCAGGTGTAAGGAAAAGGGGAATGGTCATGGAACTACTGCCATGGGATATTAGACCATGCAACTGCTCACAAACAAACTCTGGTTTGAGCTCAGTGGGGAAGGGCTAGTGCCATGCTTTTTGACCTTCTGTCTAAAACACCTAAGCCCATCTCTCTCTGCCATATAGCATTTAGTGCATTATTGATAAAACCAAAACTCCCAAAGACCCAAAGAGAGGATTTCAAAGCACAAAGATGCTTTGGTTTTGCCTGGAGTGTTTAGCCTACGATAGAGCAAAAATTCTGTGGGAGAAAATAACAAGCAATATGGAGAGACACAGTGACAGAATTATGGCAGACTGACATGTTTTTCTCTTGAGATGCAACCACCACCACTGAGGAAGGGACAGCAAGCCTCTTGCTGCTTGGCATTAGGACAGACATATACCTGTTGAGGTGAGAACTGGGATGGAAACTGGGCCATAGTGCTCCCAATAACACTCCTGTGTTGCACGATGTGTGGCCACGTCTGACCTGCAGTTATGGACCAACATGGACCTACTCTAACATGTCTTCTCACGAAGTAGTTACTTCTGCCATGGGTGGGAGACTGGGCTATATGGAGCACTCATTTCACTGTTGTGCCAGTTTATGCAGTTTTGGTTAAAAAAAAAAGTATAAATTAACTGAGAAACCTTTCGGTTGAAAGTAATTCAAAGATTCTGTTCTCCAGCTGCAAGGATGCAAAGCTCTGAGTCAATCTGTTGACATCAGTGCAGATAATCTAGATTTACACCAGTGAGAAATGGGATCATTCAGATGGATTAGCTGAAGTGATTCCTTTAGGGTGAATAAAATGCTCTCACAGGGCATGTTAGAGGCTCTGGTGAAAGGACTTATTGTATGGTTCCTGGGAATGTGGAATGAGACATCCTGATACTCTATAGTAACATTGATCAGATCCTTGCTATTGCTCAAGGCAACCTGGCAGTTATTCCTTGAAGTCCATCAAAAAATTTCCTGTTTTAGTGCAATTATACCCAGCCAAATCCTACTTTGTCACATGGCTTAAATAAACTGCTCTGAACATCACCTAGAATATCACTTGCTGTAGTTTGAGAACTCTTTTATGCAATCTATGAGGTGTGCCAAGGGGACCTGATCCTTCAGTGCCAAAGCTGGCAACTTCTGGTAAGTCTTTTGCTTTATGCAAACTCCTTTGCCATCGCTGAAAGGCAGAAAATGCATGTGCAGTTTGAAGCAACGGTTAAAATTACATGGAAAGAAAATGACAGGAGCAGCTGTCATATTTTTAACAAAACTTGGTCACTGCGGATATGAAACCTGAGAACTTGCATAAGAGACCCGCTCCACTGAGTGTTGGTTTAGTCCACAGAGCAGCTGCAGGAAGGGGGGCATTTTACTGCTTCTCTGGAGCTCCTTGTCTGGGGAATTGTGGCTGCAGGTTCCCGAGGGTCCCTTGGTGTTTTGCGCAATCTATCTTTAGAGAAGTGCAAGTTAATTTCTGAGAAGGGCACTGGCTTTGAGCAGGGACTACCTCTAAACTGAAAAACCACTTCCTGCAATCGTTAACTGAATTAAGAACTTGCTGTCCCCTTCACTACCCTGAAAAGACCCCCCTTCCTACCCTTCACCACCACCCCTCTTGGCTTGGTATCAAGAAATATGGGTAAAGACAAGAGGGCATGGAGGTTTGAAGTGATACTGGTTCACAGGACTCCTCCTTGCCTATGTCTTCTATAAAGAGCTCTGGTATCAGTCCCATTGGCTTTCTGAGGGGTCTAAAGCCATGACAATTCCAGGGTATTTTCCAGTCCTGAAAAAGAAGGTGCTCATATGCCTCTGCATTTGGTGCTTCCTTCGTATTTCAACAAGCATGACTCTCCTCTGAAAGTGATGCAGAAGAGTGTTGTAATTTTTGTCCAAAATGTGGGAAGTAATAGAACACCTGCAACTCCTGGGACATTATTCCCTTTTAAAAATATCCTAGATCTGGTCTGTATCAGCTTCCATTAAAGGATATGGCAAAACATTGCAATCATTAGTTCTGACTTCAATGATATATTCTTTTAGCCACTGAGAAAAAGAACAGCAAAGCTGCTCTGAATTCTTCCTCTTTGATTTTATACTTGGTGATGGTGGATCTTTTTTTTATTTGTTTGTTCTTATATGTGTGGTCTTTTAACTTCTACTTCACTTGGTCTTGACATATGTGTGTTTCCAAAATGACTCCGACTGGGTCAGATTTACAAGTGGTTACTCAGTATATGTTGCTCTCTCCCTAGGTTCCTGGTCCTCACTCTTTGAAGGTGCCCAGGCAGACTTATTCCCTGTGGGACTTACAGATGCATATCAATATTTTGCAAACCAGTGACTGAAATGGAAATGTTAGCTAAATAACATTTTCAAGTTATGGACAAGCTAATTCATCTAAAGAATATTTTTCTTTAATTTTTAAGATTTCAGCACCATTGCAGAAACCAATTGTTTCTATACGCATGAAACATATAGGTACTTTAAAACGACAAACACACTTTAACACATCTGTTCTACTTAATTTTTGTTGTATAAACTCCATTAAAACATAATCATTTCTTCATAACTTAAATGGTCACGAAAGATATTCTTCCTGCAGATATGACTATAAAAAAAAAAAAAAGAAAGACTGTAAGGGTTTTGACCATTTTCACATAAAAATATAAAGAAAAGTTTGGTTTTGCAAACAAGTATTTTGTTTTGAAGCAGCTGTTTTCCTTCTCCTTTGCCACAAACATGATCCCAACAAGAATCAAGGAAGAGCTAAATGGGGAACATATGCCCTATGTTAGCATCCAAAGATGGGAAATGCACGGAGGAGTGCACACGAGTAGAAGAAGCTAAAATCAAGAATATGTGCAAATATAGAAGAAGCCATTTGAATTTCCCTTTAAACTTCGGATGCTTCTTATAGGTGTTTGCTTTTTATACTGATGACATTAGCAGAGCTGAAGTGTAAAGTGTTAGAAGACCTTCCAAAGGTTGCTAACTTCTGTCCCAAAAAACAGAAAAGGATCTGGAAGACTCTACTACTACTACTGTCTGTGCGGGATGAGCAAGAACAAATGGCCAGGCATAGTTTGTCATCCCTTTCCAGCTGGAATGGGGACCCACAAAGGTGCATTTTAATGCTTACAGAAGATGGACTGAAGAAATGCATAATCACTGCAGTATCAGCTGTTTTGATTCAGTATTTCCTAAGTGTGCAGAGCATCTGAAAGCAAGATGAGGCTTTCAATTAGCTCAAAAGACAGAATCAGTGAAGAGTTTTCCAGCATAACAGTTTTTTCATTGGGAAGTGACATTTCTTTAGAGTAAGAACTTTCCCTGAGAACTCACTAGTTGGAACAAAACTTGTCAATGTCATTGCTGACAAAGCTGCAAACTCCCGAGGTTTATGAAAAATGAAACTGCATAGGAGATACATACAGGCACGTAGCTTGAATGCATTGTACAATATATACACCCCAGGAGTCTGGAGCGTATAGAGTCAGGCGTTTGCTCCCACCAAAAGCACTTGGAGTATTTCCATCTCTCTTAATGGAAGCAAGATCAGGCTGAATATGGAAAATGCAGAGGCAGATAATGTGAGCCCAGGGGAGCTGCTCATTTGTTTGGCCATTGCTGCATGTCTGTTGGATACTCACATTAGCTGCAATATTCCTTTTTCAGTAGGAAGCCATTGATGCCAAGGATGACATTTTTTACACCTGTGTGAATTGCAGTTCAGTCCATAAATGCACTGAAATCTTCACTGGCCCCTTGGCAAATCCAGGAGTGAGAACGATGTCTGTTTTCATTGCTGTAAGCAAGGTGTAGAAAGCTTTTTGAGCTATGCGGATAAAATATGCTGTGAACACATGCAGGATTGTGTCACTCCGTGGTTCACACAGAGGTTGGCTATTGAGCTGCCTTTCTCCCACATAGCTCACATGAGATCAATAGTTGTAGCTCACAGCCAGTCATGCACCCTGAGGTGTCAGAAGCCAGTGCCCTCATGTCTGAGGGGACCATCCTGCCAAGTATGCCCAGAGGGTATAGTACAAGCTGCATTTTGAATACTTCACTAGAAGTGGAAGGTTCACAGGTCCCTGAGAAGAGCAGGAAGAGTAAGTGGGATGTGCAGCCCAGTGTCTGTGGTGGATCTGAGTGGAGAGCCAAGGCTGGGCCATGGGGAGCCCCCAGTCCTTTGTCAGCATCTGGGCTTAACGCGGTGGCTGCCTGTTGTCACAAATGGAAAGGAGCATTGGCAGAGACATTGAGAGAAAGCAGGTCAAGAACATGTCCCTGTAAGGCCTTTCTGAACCCCGAGTCTCCAAATTATACATTTATGATCCCTTTTTGCATTTTTAATTATAGATAACTTCTGCCTTCTTCTGACTTCCAGCTATCAGCGCGTTTGTAGCAAGCGTGGGTAGAGTCCTTCACAAATCTTCGTTTGCAAAGCCTAGCCATGATGATTGCATTTTTAATTCTAACTTGAAAATGCTCTGTTTGATAATGGTGGAGTTTTTTAACGGTGTAATTTTCACCTAAGCACTTAGTCAGTTGTCTAATGAAAGAGGAGTGTATTCAACTGCTCTTACAGTCTCTGACCTAGGACTACAAAGTTCTCAAAAGGCAGAGTAAGGTTAGACTAAATGCAGATATGCTGGTTAGCAGGTCTTTGTGCTAACATATTTTTTACCCATCCAATGCCAGAGTCCCCCACCTTGAATTTGATGTGTTGTAAAGTCCTTTGACTCAAATTCCTCAGTAAAAAAATGCATGCAGAAAAAGACCTACTAAGCCATTTGGATGCCAAGGGAAAGCTACTCATGGTGAGCTTTTTTTTGTGGGCTACCACAGAGAGCAGCAGTGACTTTTGAGAAAGGTACCTAGATCTCATTTACCCTTTTCAAGAGGACAGAGCTAATTTTCAGTCATACTGGCCAGAGTTTGTCCCCACTGCAGCAGAGATTGTCATTGTATGAAGTTTTACCCCCATCTTGCTTGTGCAATCAGCCCTCTTTAGCGCCCTGCTTTCTTGGCTTCTCCCCCATCCTCTCCCCCTCTCTGCTCTGGTTTCTTCTCTCTTAAGAAAGTTCAGCTTCTCACTGTAAAGCAATAGAAACCAGGGCCTGAAGGGTCCATTCCCCTTGCCCACAGAAATTCAGCTATACCTAAATTTGTGTATGAGGGAGAGGAAGGCTGTCAGGCTCCAAGCTACTTTTGGCTTGGCTCTGATTAGTACCAAGCACAGGTGTTAAGCACCTCTTTGCTGTCAGATTTTCCATTCAGTGTGTGTGTCCTTAATACAGGCAGAAACTATTTTTGGTTAAAACACAATCAGCTATCTTTATCAAGGGGTGTTCTACAGGGCCAATCTGTATAGCAGCCAACTACTTCCCAGACAGATTTGATCTTCATGGCAGGAATGAGAAAGCATTTCTCTGACAAATTATTTAAAAATAATATGGGTAGGTTTATTAACACCTTATAAAAACCTAGGCAGATGTTGCCAAGTATAAAATCAGGCAGCAAAATGATGGGTAAAAGCTGGCTTATGTTTTACGAGAAGTTTTCTAGACATAAAAGCTCACTTCTTTCAAAACTGATTTTTTAAAGAAATGATGCCTTTGAAAACTTTTGTTTGCAATTCACTTGTACAAATTCAGATACAAAACCCACAAAATAAACATTGTGAACTTGAAAGCCTCACTTCAGTTTACTTGATTCCAGCCAGTAATTATGGATATTAAATTTCTGTAAGTAACATCTAAGCTCAGTTTACATTGTCTGCAGAGAGGTTTGCACCATTTAAATCAATTTAGAAATCTGTTAAGTAAATCTGACGCAAGTTTAGTTATAGCAAATATTTTAGCTAATAAATTTCTTGGGACTGGGTTTTATCTTTTCTGCACGCATGGATGAAACTCAAGTGCTCTCAAAGCTTCAGTGGATGAATAATAAATGATGCAAAATAGCTTTTTGATACATAATAATATCATAACTTTAATTTTTTTTTTTCTCCAGGAGTAGAAAGGAGTGTGATGTGTCCCTCTGGGAAGTTATTAAATACAAAGAGAAAAGAGTTCTTGTGTTGGAAGCTGGTCAATGCATCTCTCACCACACTCTGGCTCCTGGTAATCATTTACACTCATCTCTTAAGCTTTTCCAAAGGGGCTGTAAATTATTGCCAACTCAGCATGTTGCACCCAGCTTATCACAGGTGAAAATAAATTGCAAAGCAATGAAGATTCAGATCTTTGATAAACACATGCACAAAAAGGCTGCTGCTTCAGCTTATCAGACACCTTTATTTTGCTTCACTCCATCATAATCCCATGTTTAAAACTCTTAACCTTCTTTCAGCTGATATTTGAGCCTATGTATCACACGTCTGCTCTCTCTCGTTTTGTGTCCATAAAGCTTTCTTACATAGATTAATCTCCATTTAGACTTAAAATGTTTCCCTGCTCACTAAACTGATGTTTAATGATCCCTTGTGATTGTGTGGCTTGTTCTTGGTGCTTTTGGGTTTTTAGGGAATCCAAAGCCTAGCCAAAGCTGAAATCACTGAACTGATGTAGTCAAGTGGAGGATAGTCAGTGTTACAGGTGAATAGTATTTCTTAATCCATTTTCAATTATATATGAGTAAATTTAAAATATCTCTTAAAACGGCTTTATTATAATCTTTAGATAACCATGTAAAATGCCAAATTTTCCCCTCTATGATAAGTTTAAATGGAATTTAGACTTAACCCTTGATTTTGCTTCCTGGCAGGAGCTGAAGAGGCTGAGAACATTATACCTATTACCCTCTTTCTCCTATTTCCAGGGGCAATGTCCTCCCTTTCAACTAACCTGATGTTTGTTCCCACACAGCTGTTACTGTAAAGCTCAGAAGGCAGGAGCAGCTTCTCAGCACCTCACAGAGCTCTTGCCTGCTCCTCTTCTGCAAACCATGTCTTGGGCCTGGGACACTCTTGGGACAAAGAAGCAGCTACTGGCCAACAACTTTGACAAATGAGACCTGAAGCCTCAGGCACAGTAGTTCAGAAATGTTCCTTGCAATATTTGTCAAAACCTTTGGAAAAGTCCCTTTTCATAAATATCGAAAGAAACCTAGTGTGGTGGCAAATTTAAGTGCTCCCAAATTAGGAGGCAAAAAAGATAAAATTGTCTAGGCAGCTCCAACTTGATCTCTTCATATGAACAAGCCATCTTTAATGATATGATTGCAGACCCCTGCACCTTCTGGGACTCCCATGGACAGTGGTCATTCAGCTGGACAGTTCATCATAGTCAGTGTGAGGTTCATCTTACTTACCAGACCTGCACAACCCTCCCACTGAATGCAGCACCACTTATTTTACAAGAGTTTTTTGATCATGGTAGGAGTCAAATGTTAGGCCAACTCCAAAGGAAATATTTTCTCACTAATGTCAAAGATGTAGCTAAGTTATAATTCTTATTTTTGGTGGCAGAGAGAGATTCAATAGCCTTTAATACAGGTCGTGTTTTCTCAGAGAGCTTGGTGTATTGTGCGTGCCCAGGGTATGGCTCCCTTCACCTCCAGTTACAGCTGAGGGCTAAAAGTTTTTTCCTGTGCACTTAATGAACATGGGTAAAGCAGGTTGAGTATGGCACTGTAAATTTAAAAATGGACCTAGAAAATGTGCAGAAAGAGCCTGGGTACGTGGCCTTTACTTCAGCATGTATTTACTAATTTTGTAGCCTAAATATCCCTTTTGTCTCTAAATGGGCACATTTAGGTTTTCAACAGTTTCAAAAATTTGAAAATACAACATTTAACATCACATAGGAATCTGAACTTGCTATTGGCTGGACCAAATACTTTAAATTCAGTGTGTAAGCCCTGTCAAGTATGTCTGGCAGTAGGGTAATCCACAGAATCAGTGGGTCCCTATATCCCCTACACTCTCAAAGAAAATGGAACATGTGACTTATAAGTGTCCCGGATATTTGTGAAGAACAGAGGAATGAAGAAATTTGAAAAGGGGGAGGCGTGGACCATGGCGGGGAAGTGGGTTTAAGACAGAACTAAGAATTTGGGGCTGAAGTGTAGAACTATGATGGTTCTTTAATGCAATGAGATCAGAAAACAGGCATTTTAAGAAAGAGCTTAGAAGTAAGGACAGGGTTGTGTTTTATCTCAAGCTTCCTGAAGAACCAGTTGCTCTAACAACTCATTTCCCACACAGAGGCAAATTAGAGATTTCTAATGAGGCATCACCAGGTCTCAACCAGTCTCCAAGCTGACCATCTCTGTCCTGTCCGAAGCATCTCATGAGTTTTAGCCCTGCTTTGCTCAGCCGTGTGCCTTCTCTCGTGTTACTCTTCTCTTCTGTAGATTCTGGTTTTGATGTCAAGGTTTTTTGTTTCTTTTTTTTTTTCATCTTCTTTTTGTTATGGAAACTGTAGGTCTGACTCTCACTAGTAATCACCTTATGGGAGGGAGGTTACTTCACAAAAGACTGTTGTCCTCGGATGTAATATACTAGTTTAGTGTCCTGTGGACCCATTAAATTCATGTTATCCAAAATCATAATAGATTTTCTCGTTCGTTTTTTTGATGAAAATGATGCAGTTTTTAGCATCAGCACCTAAAATAACCTTCTTGTCTGGGCAGAAGTGTTCTCTGTAGGTGGCAGCCCTGTTCAGAGGGTACTGCTCTGCTCCAGGTCTGATTCTTCAGCTCTTTTAAGCACCCTTTAAACAAGTCTTTTTATAGCAGCAATAAAATGTAGCTATCCTAGAGATAAAATAATGCTATTTTTAAATCAAAATTTTTTGCAAACCAGAGTCATGGCAGTTGTGATCTGCGAGCCATTACTGCTGAAGATGATATGCTGGGGCTCACAAAGAAAGATTTTACATGTGAGATGGCATGTTTAGGGTTATATTTTCTAATAATGCTCTTTATGGGTAAAAAGAATAATAATATAGATAAGTTTTTTTCCCCCCAGCACATCCAAATAAATTGATATCAATTTTGGATCATGTATTTAAAGCTTTTAGAGTTATTCTCTGCTGCTTCTGTTTCTCTATTTTGGCCCTTTAAAATGGCCTTTTCTTTACAACATTATTCAGTCATATTAGTCAATATTGTTCTATGTATGACATTTCCCTACATCCTGGATATTTTAAGTTTTCTTTTGTAATTTCCATATTTTAATCCCTTCTGCCTTCTCCTTACCTTTCTATTTTTTTGCTTTCTCTTTTCCTGTTTCCCTTCATTCCTCTTCTGATCTGCACTCTCCTGGTCTCCTGTGACTCAGGTGCACCTTCAGCTAAAGTAATTGCAAACCTCATCTTTTAAAGATTTTGTTTTACTAAACTTTTATATGTTCTCATGACAGAAGTGTTTGTTTTCTTTAAGTTCTCACAGACATGTTTGTGATCCATTAAGAAGATTGACTGCATATTCTTCCCAACCCCAGACATTTTCCTTCTCCTTTCCATTGGGAGCAACCAAGGGCATTAACAGATAGAGAGGCTGTGGCATTATCCAGGATGCATCTGGGCTCTGGGAGTTTGCAACATGTGCTGAGTCTGTGCTGAGTTTGGTTAGGCCTCAAAAGTGAATGGGAAAACCTCCCTATAGCGCAGAGGGCACTGGGCAGTGTTTGCTGCCATGCAGCAGTGATCACATCGTGCTGGCTGGAAGCAAAGACTCCCGGGAGGAGCAGGGGCCATGGACGGGAGCTAGTTGTTTATAAGTATTGCTCCTTCCACCCTGGTTTACCAAGCTGGGTTTTCTTAATTCAGAAGTTAAGTTTTTACTTAAAGCAAAGATGTCTTTTTGGATGGTACACTTCCCAGAAGGATCTGGCCAGTTCTACCTCTCCAGCCAGGTGACTGTGCCATTATACTTACATGCCACCTCTTCAGGAGTGGTTTGTCCCCTGTATCAGCTGAACATTGGTGGTATTGGTTCTGTCTTCATACTCTGTATTGTAAACCAGGTATTGCCTTGATCTGTGCACCCAATCTAAAATTAATAAGGGATCTGCTACTGTGTAAGGTAAAAACCTACTCCATTTAGGTGTTGCTTAAATCTTTCCCTGAAGGAATTAGGCTTACTTGTATAGAGGTAATATAGTTCACACGCACTGGTGTAAATTCTGTTTTTATAACAAGATTTTGCAAAATTATTTTGCTTGTGAAAAAATATAACAGTTCTTTACAAAGGCTAGATGTAAATTTGGTTTGCATTTGCTTGCTGGTTTTGTGCAGTTGTTCATGGCCCTTCTTTCAAATTTTTGTGCACAGTTTTCCTATTCCTTTCTGAGCTTTTGATTTTCCTCCAGCTGCTCCTTTGACTAACCCAATCCTCTGAATTGGTTTTCCTTCAGAGTTTTCCTTCGGAGCTTTCAATCTGCAGTTTATGTTCTCCACTTATGGTCTAATTGCCTCTTCCAAACTGAAGTCAGAATCTTTTCTGCAATCTTTTTCTTGGTTTTGTCTCTCTCTTACAACTTTTGCCTCAAATTAAGGATTCTATAAACCCTCACAAAAACACAGTTGATGCAACAGTCACAACTCTGTTTGCAAGACCTCAAAAGCCTCTTTCCCCCTCTTTGCATTCTCATATGATATCCTGTCACACGTCATAAGATCTCTCTCAAAAGTTTCATTCTGTCTAGAACAAAGTTTTTTTTCAGTGTCTTGATCATAACCTCATCACTAGTTTGGTCTTCACTTACGTGCATATTATCAAACAAGGTTTGTGATTCTTAGATGGAAAGGCTGCTTTTAGTTATCTTTCAGTATCTTTGTTTGCTTTCATGAAGACTTGATCCGACTTTGTTTCGTGGATTGATAGAGTCAGAGCTGTCCTGGCCTTCTATGCTCCATGTTCTTGGCTCTTTTATTTCCTATTCTCTTTCTAGATGCACTCATTTGTAACTGCCTCCATCTCTTCTGCCATGTAGCACTGTAATTTCAGCAACACTGCCATTTTGGCCGCACAATTTTCTAATTGAAATGACAAAAATATGCTTCTAAAAGAAGGATTTATAATTTGTGTGTATGTGTGTTTTGTGATTTTCTGTTTGTTTGTTTGTTTTATTTTTGGTGTACTTTTTTTACTCAATACCTGCAATAATGCATTGATCAACTATTCCAGATTTTCACTAGTTAACCACTAAAAAAAAANTGAGTGTTAACCACTAAAAAAAAAAAAAAAAAAAAAAAGCCAAAATAATATAACCTTTGCTCATAAAGTTAAGGTTTTGCAAAGTATATGATCACCTGAAATATTTTCTAGAGTGGGAAATATAAACCACCTAATATTTGCTTCCAGACTACCATAAAGGGCAACTCTCTCGCAGAAAAAAGACCTTGTGCAAGGTGTGCTGTGCTTGTTGATGCACCAATAATGAGCATGCTGTCCTGCAATAATTCATCACCTTTCCAGCTTTTTACTTATCTTACATCCTGCCTTTGACTGTTACATGCTCTGATTTTCTGTATCACAGTATCTGTACTACAGCACAAAAATGGGCTGGACTTTATGTGCCTAGTAGTTGAATGTAGGAATAGGAACCTTATTTCGCTACCTCATGCTGAGCTGAACGGGGACAATAAGGAGATGCTGACCTAATTCCACCCTGTTACTGGTCTGACTGCAGTCCCTGAATGCTAAGGGACCAGGTACTTCTGCTAGGGCAAAATCGTCTGAAGGCTGTTATAAATTTATTGTTCTCTTGCAGCATTTTAGTGTTTGTAAAGCTCTTTTGCTTCTTTATTTTGCTCAATGCAGGCAGAAGCAGAAGAGAAAGAAATGATCTCAAGCAAATATCTGTGCAGCAGGGTTAAGGGAGGACACATCCTCAGTGTGAAAGGTTGCGAGAGTTCAGATTCATTTTGGGATCTAATGCATGCATAATGCATTTATAATACTGTAAATAGGTAGCAGGTCAAGAGAAAACCTCAATCATTTAGAGCTGGCAGGAAACCAAAGCTGTTGTTCATATACAAGTGAAGTGAGCAAGGGTCACCATTTTCATACATTAGGATAAATCCAGAGCTGGTTCATTGTGGATCACTGGGCATTTCTAAATTTTACAGATAGGAAGAAGGAGACTGTGATTCAATGGTATTTCACTCACTGAAGCTAATGACCTCTTCCTATCCTCACGCTGTCAACAGGATATAAGAAGATTAGGAGATGAATCTAAGCATAAGAAAGGTATGAAATAGAAATGAATTTTTTAAGTGTAACTAAAAGCCAGGACAGAAGCTCCTTTTCAGAGTTAAGGTGACCTTAATTCACATTTGTTTGACTAACTCTGGCTCTAACCACTGGCTGTCATGTGCATAAGGACATCCAGGTTCAGCTGTTGCGTAAGGAATAACACATTGAGGATGTGCAAGAAACCTCCAAGTTTCCTTTTAAACAGCTGTAGTTTTACATTAATTACATCTATCCATAAATATACTTTTTTCATCCTTCAGTAAGAACAAAGAGCAGCTGTACTGCTGTTGTTAGTTGCAATGTGAGTATGCACACATCTCTAGAGACTCTCCCCTCCCAGGCCTATGTGCTCATCTCAGATCTAGCTTTCTGCCCTTGGGTCACAACAACCCCGTTCCAGGCTTGGGGCAGAGGACCTGGGGCTGCAGATCAACAGTGGCTGAATATGAGCCACAGTGTGCCCAGGTGACCAAGAAGTCCAGTTGCATCCTGGCCTGTATCAGAAATGGTGTGACCAGCAGGACCAGGGCAGTGATTGTCCCTCTCTACTTGGCACTGGTGAGGCCGCACCTCAAATCCTGTGTTCACTTTTGGGCCTCTCACTACGAGAAAGACCTTGAGGTGCTGGAGCATATCCAGAGAAGGGCAGCAGAGCTGGAGACGGATCTGGAGCACAAGTCTTACAAGGATGAGCTGATGGAGCTGGGGGTATTTAGCCTGGAGAAAAGGAGGCTCAAGAGAGACCTTATCACTCCCTAGAACTACCTGAAAGGAGGTTGTAGTGAGCCGGGATCAGTCTCTTCTTGCAAGTTACAAGTGAAACAACAAGAGGAAATGGCTTCAAGTTGCTCCAAGAAGGTTTAGATTGCATATTAGGAAAAATTTCTTCACCAAAAACATTATCAAGCGTTGGAACAGACTGTCCAGGGAAGTGATTGAGTCACCATCCCTGTAGGTGTTTAAAAAATGTGTAGATGTGGTGCTTAGGGACATGGTTTAGTGGTGGAGTTGGCAGTGTTGGGTTCACAGTTGGACTTGCTGATCTTAAAGGTCTTTTCCAAACTAAATTATTCTAAGGTTTTCATGAAGGAAGTCATGACTTGCTGGTATTGAGTGGGAACTAGGCTGCTCTTTCTTCTCCAGTGATGGTCCAGGAAGCTGGCGGATACAAGTTTGGGCAGACACACTTGAATGGCATCTGTGTGGGGTGAAACTTGGAACTTCTATTCCTCAAGAAAGGTTAAAATTTGTTTTGATTTCAAATGTGATGACAAAGTGGAAAATTAATTGCTACATAAAATGTGACACTGAGCTAAAAATAAGCTGATTACTCTTATTGAGATCCATTTTAGTTTTTCATTCTTCAAGTGCTTTTGAGTCTTCTTTTATTTTTTCCTGTTACATTACAATTCACATTAACACTGTTTCTCTGCCTGATGGGTGAAAAATATTGAACATCTTGTCCCAATGCTCACTGCAATCCCTCCAGAGATCAGCAGGGGCTCCTCTTGGACTGCGGTTAACTAGGGTGTCTGCTCTTCTCCCTTGTCATTGACCAGCTCATGGGGTTCCCACACTGCCTACCTGGTGCTGGAGAAACACATTAGTGCAATTTTCTGTTCATGAATTCTCTTGTTTCTTATCTCAAAAATCATCCAGAAGATGTAATAGATGGGTCACTATAGATGTGTTGTCAAAGAAGACTGCCAGGCAGTGAAAGAAAAGCAGCACCACCATGTTCAGGATTTTATGATAACTGAAGATGTAGCAGACACTGATATAATTTTGCTAGACTTGTAATTAATGCATGATGAATTTCATATCTGGATGACAGGGAACACTCCCTCTGATATACTCTATGATGAAGTATTACATCTTCACAAACGTGGAGCTGAATATAAGCTTGTCTGCAATACGTTTAGTTTAGCTCCCTCTCAGTTCAAAGATATTTGTGCTCAATGTTTGGGCTTCACCTACCCTGGGAGCAAAGGATTTTGATACAGCTGACAAGGGAGATATATCTGACTGTGGTGGCCAAGGTGACTCACATGATAGGGTGACCTGCATCCCCAGGGTGACCAAATGATTCAGGTGCTTTCCTTCACATGCTGCAGAAAAACAGGAACAGAAAGAAATAGCTCTATTCCACCAACAAGGTTGACTAAATGGACACAAAACTGTGTTACTGATTTTTAGAGAGATTGGAGAAAATACAGGGTGAAGGTACAAGTGCCAGACCAGTGCCAGTGAACCTGGTCAGTTGGTAAACCATGTAATTAACTCAGATGGGGTTTAGGACAGCATCAGCTTTCAGAAGAGAACCGAAGATGATGGAAAAGGTGAGTCTTTACCTACTTTATGTTGAATAATTTATTTCATTGCTGAAAATCTGAGAAGTTAAATTATTTACTCAGCTACTTTCCAGTGGGCAAAACCCCAAATCTAGTACTAAGAAACATTCCTTGAAGGCTATTATGATTTATCATGAAAAAAAATTAGACACTGAGAGCAATTTCTATAAACTGATTTGTAGATATACAATACAATGAAAATCAATGTCTTTTCCATTTTGTTACAGAAATGTGAAGAGCAGTAATGGTTGATGGCTCAACCTTTCCTAACCTTTAGTAACAGAAAATTCTTTATTTTTGAAGGAGGAAAACTAGAATTCATGAGGTCTTGCTTTCTTACTCTGCCATGTTTTTTTTCACCAAAGCTCAAATGAGAGGAACTTTTAAGGATGGGTTTCATGTCTTTTAACTTTAGGTGTTCACAGTGTAGATGTCTGGATCTGAGCTGCCTGGCAGCAGATCTCTGTGACAGTCCGTGGAGATGTCCCAGTGCAGCCAATGGAGTTCAGGGTGAGATTTGACCTACCAAGACAGGGCTCTATCCAGGCTGAGGTCTATCTGTCTTGCTCAATAAAGAGCATACATGCTATTGATCAGCTCTCAGTTGATTTTGCAGAGATGCTCTCAGGTGTATATGCCTACATTACAAGGAGTTACAATTAAAACCACAGCTCCTAGCACTGGCATTCCAGATGCCACTTTCAGATCCTGGGCTCTTTGGAGGTTGCCCAGTATGCCAGCATGGACATGAATAGCCTTCCCAGATGAGTGTCAATAAAACCTCTGGGTAAAATTCTGGCTTACATTACAATTCTCTATGATTTGCTCCTACTTTTAGTGAGGGTGTGATTTTATTCCATGGATTATGTTGCTCAAGCTGGCAACTATGTGCCAGACACTACCTATGACAAAAATAGTGGAGGCTTTCATGGCACTGTACCTAAAAAGGGGATTTTGTGCATAAAACACCCATAACAATCCAGGCTTATGCATCTGCTATCAGCTTGTCTGAATGAAAGTGATGATTTTTTTCTGGCTTGCTTAGCCTCAGATTGTATGGACCAAAAGTGAAGAGGCTTCTCTATGAATCTGGGGGGTAAGTTCGATGTTGGCTCCAGGCTTGTGCTGAAACTCATTCCATTTGATTTGCATATGTAATAAAGCTGCCCAGGCACCCATCCCTGAAAAAGTGCCTATGCATTAGAACTTCCAGACCTTGGTTTGCACACCCTCAACTTTCTTTCCTGAGACCTGGGCTTTGTCAGGAAGAGTGTAGCACCAGCTGTCTAATGTGGAGAGACAGTGGGAATCAGAAGCACAGCAAGAAGCAACACCACTAGATCAGATCTGGCTGACTGCTAGGACACAACCTAATGTGGTTGGTTCTGTTTGTCACTGGCTGAGTAGGTCATTGCTTATCCCAGCTTCTGTAAGATATCCACAGATCTTCTGTG
Source organism: Cephalopterus ornatus (assembly GCA_013396775.1). NCBI lineage: Eukaryota > Metazoa > Chordata > Aves > Passeriformes > Cotingidae > Cephalopterus > Cephalopterus ornatus. The sequence goes on along the minus strand of VZRE01007486.1, from coordinate 22,920 downwards.
GACTTGATTTCAAAGCACTTTGGAGGAGGTTCTCTCTCTTGCAGAGTTAATCTACAGTTCTGCTTATGCTGTGACATGTAGACACTACAGCTATGAAAATAATACCTGGTTAATAAAAGCAATCTCAACTGTTGTGGTTATTCGTGTGAACACAAAACGGTTGTATCCCCTCTTTGTTCATACTCGCAGTGTGCTAGAATGATAAATATAAATTACCAGGTAAGGATTTGTTTTGAGTACAGTTATTGAGGAATCAGCCATGCTATTCTCCTGACAGGCAATAGGAGGAGGATGACTAATTCTCTCAGAAATGAAAGGACAATTTCCTTTGTTCATATTAGAGAGAAAGAAAACATTTGCATTATGAACAGTTGCATTATGAATGCAATGATTTTGTACCTGAATGTAATCAGCTTTGCTCAGTCTATTGCACTTAAATTATTTCTCTGTCTTGCATGCAGAGCAAAAAAAAACTATTTCACAGCTCATCATGAAAAGTGGCCAATCATTACTGCAACCCCTGGGACAACCCGGGCTGCCATAGCATTAATCATGGTGAATAGGAGGGGCATCTATGGGATCTTAACACCATTGGGTTGTATTTCACAGTACTACAGACTAGCTTATATTTTTCTCCTCACAAGAGAAGTTTTTCCAGTCACTAAAAGTATCTTATTCACTACAACATCTCAGCTGACTATTTGCTACAGTGCAATGGTTGAATTTTTGCTTTTGTAAGGTCAGAACCATGAACTTAACTCTTCTGATAAAAAATAGCCTAACACTAAGCAAGCTGGAGACTATAGTTTTAAAATCCTACAAGTGAAGCTATTCACTCAAAAAAAAAAAAAAGGAAAAAAAGATCAAGGGGAAAACTTATCTCTTCCTGTGTGATTGATCTTTTTCTCTTACAATTGCCCTCTGACCTACAATAAATCATTTTAGAGTGTGTCAGGAAAATCTTTTCAATAGCTTTAGAGCTGGGAGGAGAAATGTTTTGTCTCTCAAAGTATTATCACAAAAACCATCCAAACAATAACAGCTTTTCTGTTATTTTTTCCACATCCAATGAGATAATGAAAGAAAGTTTTTCCTCATGCTGCTATGAGTTGATAGTGTTTAGTTAATATTGCCCTCTGAAATCCAGATAAAATTTTAATTCTGTAGGAGGTATATGGAATGAGACTTGGATTTCCTTATGGATATTAAAACTAAAAGGAAGGAAACACACTGGAGAAATTATAGCCCTGCTTTATGGAGCTGGTGCTCACTTGGAAATAAGGGTATTTCTGATATAATTCCTTATTAAACAAACAAAAATGTATTGCTGAAACCATTACTACACTTGGTGTCAGGAGGCAGGAATGGGTATGAAGGCTGGCTCTCTGATCTGTTTTCAGGTAGTCTGACCCTTCATGGTCATTTTTGTGCTAAGTTTCTTCTAGTTCTTCCACGCAGAAAACTACCGTGTCTGCAAAACCACCTGAGCTGCCTCACAGCCTTGCTGTGAAAACCATGTGCATTAACTGCACGGTGAGGGGTAGCAATGCCTTCTAACACATGTAGGCCTCATAAAACCTGAATCTGGTGGCCTTTGATGAATGCATCCTGCACAAAACATCCATTCGACAAGCAAATGGAGGTGGATGATGCCTCCTATAATGACAAAAACGTGGAAAAGACTTTTTATAGGAAGCTGACTTAGTTCCCATTAAAATATTGTTGGAAGTTACCGTTATTATGCTGTGTTATTAAACATGTTAGGACATCTGGGGTGGGACTCCTGTGCGTAAATGCAGGCATCTAGTAGACACATATCTATTAATCGAGCACTCTCGGTAGCCACTGGAGACCAGAGAATATTTGATGCACCCTGCAGAAAACATCTAAAACTGTAGTTATAAGAACATCTTAAAAGTGCCTGTTTCTTTTAAAGGGATTTTAATTTCTCTTTCTGAACTCTCAGAGCTTAGCTCAGAGATAGATGCCAGTGTTTCAGATGTGTGGTGTTAGGACAGCTGGATCACTGTGGATCACAAACAATTTTATAGGCATTTTAAAAGCAGAACTCCAAGTCTAAACACACTAGCATATTCGATAGGTTTTAAACACTGACTTGATATATTTTAATTTTACAAATATATGTGTTTGTTGTATATTTCGTATTACAAGAATTTGTTAAATTGTTCTCCCATTTAAATTCAATTTCTTGTGGTTTTGCTATCCACAACCCCCATCCCTCTCTTCGAAGAGGCCCCCCACATTTTTACCGTAAAACAGCCCAGAAATGTCATTATGTAACTCTGATACCCTCCTAATCAGTTGAGCTCTGGCTGGGTGGGTAACCCCAGAGGCAGCAAGAATCTCCCGCACCTACAGCTTGTCCAGCTTCCCGTTCTCAGAACTACCGACCACAAGAAACTCCTGTGGTTACTAACAGAAGAAACAAGTTCCCTCCAATCTCCCAGTGCACCTTGTCAGTTGTGGTTTGCGAGAATTACACTGTGCTCTTATCCAAGGCAGTCAGGGCCAGTGCAGGCTTTGCGCCCCTTTGTGCTGCCAGTTTGGGGTCCTCAGCTTTTGGCTTCGAACTTTCCAGCACAGTGGCTCCATTCTGTGGGAAATCGTTCAAATTAGTCCCACAAAGAAAGCCGTTGCCTTGTGAAAATTACCTGTGCTCAATCACAACCCCTCTGTGGGAATGAAACAATGTTTCCCTTGAGATTTTTTTTATTTATTTTTCATTTATGTGTCTGCTAAAGTGTGAGATTGTTTGTGGTAAAAATCTTGGTGTCTTCTTCCTTTTTACACTTTCTGAGCAGCTTGTGTTCATTTATGTCATTGTTCTCACAGCATTGCTGTGAGCATGATAAGAAATGAACTATTTAATGGCAATGAGGTGGGAACTGGGCGATGTGAAATGACATGTTTCCTAATTAAACCACTAATGACCATAAAATATGCCACCAGGTTCTTCAGTTATAACACATAGTTACAGCAGGAAAATATTTGGAATATAGTTAATCGCTCTTTTTTCATTTCCTTGAGGCTTTTGTACACATTTGTTTCTCAATATGACCCAAAAGATCAGGCCTTGCAAAACATCTTCCTTTTTAAAAAGTTACCCCGTGCTCTGTGACTGCATCTCTTCTATTGCTGCTTTTGTCCTGTGACTGCTTGGCTATGATCCTTGTGGGATTACACCAGCCTCTAATGGGCATGTTTTCCCTGGTTGCTCCTGGCTATTCTGCAATAGCACCGCTCAGCTCCATCAAGGAAATAACTGCAATTTTCTCTTCCTAATGAGTTTCATAATGTAATCAGAGTCAGGCCATGACTGAGAATGAAAGTAAAACTTGATGTAATGGTCAGGCAAGAAATTTTACTTGAAGCTTTGTTTTGACTGGGTCCCAAATGAAGAGAGGCATTGCTGACAGCTCTGAATATACTCTGTGGATGCTGATGGCTCCAGTGGCAATAAAAATGTTCACAGTTTTTTGTTTTTGTCTTGTTTTCATTACCACTGTCATGTTGCTTTTTTCTATGAAGCTTGTGTTGCTAGCTAATGATCTGCTTCCAGGGATAGGAACGGCCTTTGGCTTCCTGCAGAGATTATTTAAAGAAAATACAATAAAATCACACTGGGAGTTCTTGTGTAGAGGCTCAGCCTTCACCGGGTGCTGGCTGAGAGCAGGTAGGCAGCTGAAGATGTCACCAGGCACCTGTGGGTTCTCAGAGATAGTGAGCTATTGAGTGTGCTTGGAATGTTGAATACGAATTATTAGGTGTAACCATCATAAACAAAGTGGTGAAGGGGCATCGAGCTTCACCTACACAAGGGCACAGATCCACATTACTTTTTGACTCTTCAGCATGACCCAATTTAGGTTGGATCTGTCAGGGCGAGCAAAAAATGGTCAAATACTGACAAGCCTGACTACTGCTCCTTTCCCCACTTCTCAACCTGCTGTGCACTTTAGCAGCAACTGGCCACTTCAACCAGTCTGGGGAAAAACGCAGCTGGGACCTGCACATCTCTTTTTGCTTTTGGACAGGCCAGTCCAAGACTCACAAGCCAAACATCTGTGGAAATCTAAAGACTTATAAAGTGCAGATCCAGAGGGTTTTAACATAAGAAGCAATTTGGCTTAGTCAACATGTTGGCATGGGAAACATCTGAATGATGCCAGATCAAGAGGAGACCAAGCTAGCAACGAGTGGGCATAGCAGCGTGACTGTTTCTTCAACACGTCAGGCTGGCACATGCCAAATACCACCGTAAACATTGCAGCTTCTCTAAGGTCCCTTGGTAAGCCTGGGCCTGGCAGTGAATCACCAAGATTGTTGTCTCTCTGCAAACATCGATTTCCCAGGCAGCTGAAAGAGGATGAGACGGCTGTCTGGTAACCCTTGTAGTTGCAACTGGAAGAGCAAAGGCCACTCCTAATTCTGTTGCACTCAGTTGTGACTGCATCTATTGTGCCAACCTTCCCCCCACAGAGTCTTGTCCAGATGTTGTGGTTCCTTCCCCTGGGGCTGGCATCTCAGGAACTGGAGCAATGGGAGACTGCTGGAAGGGTAGTTGGGGTTTCTCCTTGCTGCTGGTGAGGTGGCTGCTGCTTTCATGCTACTGAGTATGGTGGTGAACTTTCCTGATGGGCTTTTGCTGGCTTATTGTGCTGATAAGCAGAATCCCACACTTCTGGAGTGCTTTGGAAGGGCAGGGCAAGTTGTAACACTTTAGGTGAAGTGCACGCAAGGCTTCATACAGTCATTTATTACAACTGCTGTTCCACTGCCAAAATCTCTGCTATGGTCATTTGGCACCTGCCTGTGGAGTTAAGCTCAACAGTGCCAATAGCCACCAACAGAGACTTGGCCCTCCACACTGGAAAATCCCAGCCTTCCAGGATATGCTTATCTTGCTAGAGCTATTTTATTTTGTCTGCAGTAAAGCTGGACAAGTAATTTGGCATTGATGGGCCAGGCTGTTAAAAGCATTCATAAATGTGAGGAGTTTCATTACTGCAGAGGATCCAGCTCCACTACCCACCAAGGACAGCACATTCACTTCAATGAATATAGGCAGTGAACAGTGGTGACCCCTCTGGTTTCTGAGTCCCAAAAAGAAGTCAGCCTTCTCTGCTTCTTACCCTAATATCCTTTATTTTGGACATCTGACACCTTGCATTTCTATATCCCATGGTTCACCCATTTGGGAGTATTTGCTGTTCCCAGTACTGGGCTGACCTGCTTTCCTACCCCTGCCTGGGATGCTCTGACACTGCCCCCGGTGATGTGGATACCCCTTCTAGGTGGTGGCTCACTGGTCTGGGTACACCACAGGTGCCACAGTGTGTGGGTCTGCTTATAGGGAAAAGCACTACGAAGCTGCTGATGTGCATGAACTGTTTCTGACTGGGTCCCAGGCAGTCTCTTGGGTGGACTAAACTCAGAGCTGGTCCAAAGAATAGTTTGGGAAGGTGATGTTCCCACAGTCAGTCACCCAACATAAAACAGAAAATCCAAGCAGTTCTTTCTAAAGTATGCAGATGACATTCTGTCTCTGGCTTCTGAACTGAAAAGTGAATATTGATACTAGGCAGTGTTCAGGATCTTGCTCTTTTGGGTCAGTGGTCAGATGTCTATTAAGAGACTCACTTGGTGTTCCCTTCACTTGAGAGGGAAGAAGGGAAACTCTTGTGCACCATGCAGAACCCAGTGCTTTCAACCTGGCGAGGGTGATATCGATGAACACAGAGAGCACTGAAGCTTCACATGTCTTTTTTAGGATGGAAAAACTGTTCAATGCAATGTATATTTGAGGGAATACAGCAAATCTTATCAATGATGACAAAGGTAAGCCCTGCTGGGCGGTCACCACTATACAAACTTTCTACTGTAAAGAGGAGAAGTGAATTGCTGAGATGAATGATTCAAAACAGCTGCAGTATGTGTGGATTATTTTCTTGGTTGCTCTTTGTGATAACGTCATTTCTTCAAGGTACATGCTGCCTTCCCTCCCAGGACTCCAGTCAAAACATGGCTTGTGGGAAGCAGCTCCCTTTTACACTTTGACTGCCTGATATTTATATTCTCCGCTCATTGTTTGTTCTCACTTTCCTCATTGCTCTGCAGAAGTGACTGCTTAGAATTGTGCCGTTTGTTAGGAACTGCCCACTCCCCACAGGAGTCTTCTGTGCAGTAATGCTGCTGGCAGCTGTCTCCAATTTCCTGAATGGTGTGCAAGGCAAACATGCAATCAATTAGGTGTATTACACGAGTGATGGGATCACATTGCTAGGATCCATCAATTTTAAAAGCAGAAAGTATTGTTGTCATGTAGCCTGACCTTGCGTTTTAAAGGTTTTGTTGCACAATTTATTAAAAGCCCTTTCCCTGCTTTGTAGGTCTGTAGGAATAGGCAGTACTTTATGTAAGGCTGATGCGCACAACCCACTTTCCAGAGGAGATGTGAAGTTGGAAACCAGGTGAATCAAACTGGCGTTTAGCTGCTATAGCTCTTAAATGCTGATTTCAGTAATCAGTTGGAATATTTGGACATTCTATTCAGACACCTTAAAAACTGGGCCTCTTGCACTGCAGTTTCTTGGCACTAAATTCTTTAGAAAATCAGGCCAATGGCTTTCTATAGATTCTCAGTTTTAGGCCTATATCTGTATTAGAAAGATTATCTGTACATTTTATTGTTAAGTATATTTTTGCAAAGATAGGAAAAAACCTTTCACACACAGCAAACTAAAAATGGGCCCTTAAATAGGAATCATAGGTTCATCATCAGAATCAGAAGAATCATGCGCTTCTTACAAGCGAATATTCCCCCCTCCTCCCATTAATATTTCTTTAGGCATTTTACTGATTCTAATTAAATGCCTGCTTTTTGCAAAAATCCCGTTACACTCATGGAGTATCCTGAGTTGGAAGGGACCCACAGGAACGATCAAAGCCCAACTCCTGGCACTTCACAGAGTCACGCTGTGTGCCTGAAAGAGTTATCCAAATGCTTCTTGAACTCTGGCAGGCTTGGTGCTGTGTCCACTTCCCTGGAAGTTTGCAACCATCCTCTGGGTGAAGAATTTTTTCCTAATGTCCAGCCTAAACCTCCCCCTTCACAGTGCCATGCCATTCTCTTGACCACATATATTAGTTAGATTTGGTCCAAGGTAGTGGCCATGGGAACTTCATGAGATTATTTTTAACTCCTTTTGATTTCTCAAGTCCTCAAATCAGGCAGCAGTTGCTCAGGAAATAGAGCAGGTTGAAGGCTGTCTTATTTTAGGCAGTTTACAGAATAAGTCTGGCTGGGAGCAGAGGATGGTCTCCACTACACATGGAGGGTGCACTGCCAGTGCCCAAAGGGTGCAAGTGGGTATGATGTTCTGCCAGATCAGAGTTCCAGCATTTGACTTTCACTTGTCATTTGACTTTCCTTTACATCTTGTGTAAAGGATCTTACATCCCCTACAGTGGTGCAGACCATGCTTTGTACTCCAAATTACTCTCAGGTTACTTTCAGCACCAGAATAAACAGTGCCATTTCTGTAGACTGCTCTTAAGTGACTATCTTTCCTGGCTGACTGAGAACAAAACTTAAGGAGAAAAGTTTCTTGACTTAATAATCTTAACAGAGCTCCTAGAGGTGTGTGGGCTGATCCCAGAACATCTAAGTGATTGCTGCTCACCACACAGCGTTTACCAACATAGATAAAATTAGCTAGTGCTGTGTTGTTGGAACACTGATAGCTCCAGAGGGAAGAAATTAAAAAATCTTCTAGAAAAAGGAGTCTTGTAACCAACCCAAAGGCATTAATGAGGAAAAGACTGGAAATCACTGAAATTTCTGTGCATGTGGTAGAGTTCTGTGAGTCTTTCTCCATGGCTATGTGATTCAAGAGGTATTGTCAGCCCCACTCTCCCTGAGACCACCAGAAAAGCTCTTGTTGATTCCTCTAGATATGAGATCAGATTTTAAAGTGTTGCCCCAAACAGGCAGAGATCAATGGCAGAAAAAGAAGCTGAAATAGTGCTAGGCAGCCTGGTCAGAAATTATCCCCTCTAACCTATGCACTCGCCATCTCTTCAGAGCAACCACAGGAGCATTTGGCTTTTCTTCCATTGCACAGGAAGCCTTGCAGCAGGTACCTATATATAGTTAGTTTCCTCTGTGTAGGTAAAGGGATTGCTTCCATCAGCAAAGGAAAACAAGTCATCCTGAGTTGCTAGGGCCATTGTAAATAAAGAGAGTGCATGTGTGTGCCTACAGCAGATCAACCCCTAATCTGTTCTTCCTGTCAAAATACTGTTTATTGCTGCTTGTCAGTAAAGAGTGACCAGTAAATGGAGATGCCAGCTCCATCTGGGTGCCAGATTACTGGGAGGAGAGCTGCTTCCGTTGGATCCTTCTGACACATCTTTAACACTTAAGCAAGGGTCTCTCCTGCCCTGAGACTGACTTCCAGCTATCATTAGAGGGAGCTGTTGCCCCAGCAAGATCCAAAATCCCTTTGCGCTCCTCATCAGATCTACTCCGAGCTGCCGTGCAGCAAGGAAATTCCATTGATTCATGAGTTGGCATCTTTCTGTAAGCACTGTCAATCATGTCAGCTCTTGAGGGTGCTTCGTAAATAAAGACCTTCACTTTCATTTGTTTGGCTTTCTGTATGCAACAGAAGAAAGATGTCTGAGCTGAACCGTGGCGGCACTGTGATTTTCCAACACTGGCTGGGGGAGCTAGGGAAGCCTTTTAGCCCTTCTGTTAACCTACATTAAAAAAGCAGGGGAGATCTTTGACATAATTTTCTGCCCTTTTTAAAACTGTCATAATTTCACCAGCCCTTTGTTTGAACTATCAGTCTTTTTTCTTAGCCTGATCCTGTTCTCATTTCCATCACGACTGGAGTAATTCAGACTAAACCAGGAAGTTATATGAGTGCAAGCCAGTGTGAATGAGATCAGAGTTAGTCTTTTTTGTGAAAAAGAACAAAGGACCAGGACAAGCATCCGACTTTTACTTTTGCTTGTAACTTGTAGCCATTTTTCTTGAAACAAACATCATGATGGTGGTTGGGGGTATTGTGCCTCCATGCATTCCATGCTTGTTTTCCTAATAGGGGACGAACATATTCTTAGGTTTTGTTTTCTGATGAGAAGTGTATGGAGATTAGATGTCACTAAGTCACTATGAGATACGATGTCACTGGTGGTATTCCAGGCTGATAACATCACACGGAGTATTTCATACTAAGAGAGGGTGCAGATTGAATTACTGCAGGCTCAGCATGGGTTGTGCAGTGAGTGTATAAGAAAGTATTTCAGCCACATGAAGCAATACACGGGGTATTGTTTTAAATGTGCATGGGCTGAATTAAAAATGTCAGCTATCACATGAGGTTTGTTTTTAATGGACAGGAACAATTGTGTAACCAGATCCCCGTGCTCATTAAGCCAAATTCAGATTGGTGGATGAAATTTAAATAGGAATTTATTGCCTGTTTACTTTGAATATCTTGAATCTGGGAGTTGGCTCATTTGCCACAGAGGGCTGCGCCCTGTATACCTGTAAACCACTATTCTTTAAAACTATGCAACTCATTTGAAGTAGATAAGGTTATCTTGGTGTTTGCAGTTTTCCTTCTACTCTTCTGTTTTTCCTGTGAAGAGCACTTGGCACTGTCCCTTTTCTAAGGTAATACTATTTAATTTTCCAAAGCAATTTGTTGGGTTTCTAAGTGTATCCATTCAGCATGTAAATTCAATGCGTAATCCTTGTGCTGTCATCTTACTCACTTAAATGGACTGAATACAAGGCATATTTTTGTAATCCATCTCTGCTCTCTTGGGACAGCTTTGTAAATGACATGTTACATTCCCGAGTCTCCTCCAGGCAAAGAGGTTCATTCAGTGCCAGTAAAGAACAGTTATTTCCTAATATGTATATTAACTGCTCAAAACATTGTGAAGATCTGAGGAAAAGCTCTGTCAACAGAAAGCAAGTGGGAGCGAGCAGCAAGTGGTTCTGCTCAGGGTGTGTGTCCATCTTGCTTGGAGCCTGTGTCTGTCAGGACAGCGTCCAACACCCTGCTGACAGATCCAGCCTCGTTGGCTCAGTGGGGTGACCCTAGTGCTACAAGTTAAACTGGTCAGCGGCCGAAGAGCTCACCATCAAGCAGATGGTGGTCAGGAGTCAAGTGCTATGTTTCCAGGCTTGTTGTAAGCCAGCAGCAGCCACTGTTGCCACTCAAAGAAGCAGCTCTGCCTTTCCCTGCCCTTTCTGTAGCCATCACTAAGAGTAGGTGTTCTGTTCTGCGGGTAACAGAATCTTTTAAGTGACATGGTTTAAAACTATCCAGGAAACAGCAACCAAAAGTCATTTTAACTGATCTGATTTATTGTACAGCCACAGATACTGGCCCCCAGGCATGGCGGCACCACAGCAGAAATAAGTTGCATGGATCAGTGACAGGACTACTTCTTCTGGTTGCAGTGTTGGTTTATGGTGGGTTAAAGAGATCGTAAAGCTCCATGCAGCCTATACACGGATCTTTGCAGACCTATTCAGCCAAAAGCTCCTACCAGCCTCAGCTCCGCAGTGCTGGGCCATTAACTCCCTAAGTTAAGGGGCTTCAAATGGAGGTCTGCTCTGTCAGCCCTCTGGCTATACCTCTGCCCAGCTTTGTACCTCCACAGTGTCTTGGGTAGTTTGGTTCAATCAATGCCAGTATCTTCCCTAGTGAGTTCTCTTTGCTGCTTCTCTTTTTGCTCCCTAGGGCTGTCAAGTCATGGTTTAAATTTCAAGCAAAGAAAAGAAAATAGTTTCACAAGGTCCAGAACTGACCAGGGCAAATCACTGCCAAGGGACATGGATGACAAAAGCGTAAAGGAAGTGTTTTTTTTAAAAGGCCTGTGTAACTCGTGGAGGAGGGCTATAGTGACAACGACAACATATGATGATCTCAGAAAGGCTATTATTAGATAATTGATTAGAAAAGGATCATTCTGTGCATCACCTGCTCTACTCTGTTCCTTAAAACTTAATGTACTCCCTTCAGTCTCCTCCTTAATGTGACAGGGGCTAAGGTTCAGTACAGCAAACTGAGATGTTCAACTTTTGGGTTGATCTAGCACAGCTATTCCTACACTTCACAAACAATCTTTTGATAATCTAAGAGTGGAACTGAAGACCTGAATGTGTGTTGTCACATTTTGGGCACAAATTATCACCTGCAAAAGCAGTAGCTTATCTGGCAAACTGCATGGTCGTATATTCTCAAGGAAGAATAAGATCAGGGTGTTAGCTTACAAACATGAGGTTTCTAGTTGTGCACAGCAAAGATAAGGCCAGCTATCTCAAACTTCCGGTGCCCTTACTCCTGATGGTATTCTGCTGTGGACACTGAGCACTTGGGGAGAAAGGAGGAATGTGAAACTTGCTTTAATGATAATGACAATCAACTTTTTATCACATAAGCAAGTGTTTGCAACTGAAAATCTGCAGACAGTTTGAAGGCTGAACTTGCTTTTATTTGCACAAGGATAAACAGAGAAGGATTCCTTTGCAGTTGGCGGATGTGGGGCAGTGTTACAATGAGCAGAATCAGGCCTTTGTATGTCATGGGTACCTTGGTTCCTCCCCCTGTCTGTCCTTTGCTCTTCCCACTGGCAGTGCAGGTGTAGCTCTTGAATGGCAACAGGGAACATCTGGATCAGTGTGGAGTTTTTTTGCAAACACTCTTTAAATCTATCTCTTTAAATAAGAGGAGAAGACAAAAACCCCATCATCTGTCCACCCACAAATGCTTTGCAGTTCAGAGGGTCAGCACAGTTGATTGTGTTGCTTTTTTCATGGTCATCTCTGGACCATGGGTGAACTTCTCAAACCTGTGGCATTACCTACTGCTAGCCCAATGTACTTACTATCACCCTTTATGATTATGGAGCTGTATCGGGTGAGAGAGGGATTCCTCCGTGCTAGGAAGCCCTTGGCAGTAATGCCAAATGATGTGTGAGGAAGGGAGTGATTATGGTCAGCTCTTGGGTCCCTTGAGCTCCTGGGGGAAAAAAGGGAACCTCTCAGGGTATGCTTCAGAAAAGTCACCTCAGGACAACCTGGCACACTGAGGAACTGCAGGGCTTATGAAGAAAAAGAGAGAAGGCTGTATCCTTCCACCATGCAGTTTGGAAACTACACACAGCATGGCATCGCCAAGTTAACCTGTTTTCCAGTGCAAAGCCCATGGTCCTGACAAACATTTTTGTTATCAAAATTTACAAGGTCTTCTGTCACAATAGCTGCTGACAGAGATGCCACAATTTCAGGGCTGAACCAAACTGCAGCAGGACACACAGAAGGGAGGGGATCCTGGCTGCGCAAACACAGCAAAGAAAGAAGTGGTTTCATTCAGAAAGGCAGTTTCTGCTTTTCATTCACAGTGGGAAGTGTGTGACAGGATCCAACGAGGTGGTGGAGGGAAGTAACCTGGAGGGAAGTAACCCTTACACGCAGTAGGAACGGAATTCATTAAAGAAATACCTCCCCATCCCTACCCTTCTCCTAAACCAGTCTTCTGCCCTGGAAGAAATAATCTGTCAAATACTGACCATGTTCTCATTTTTCTCAAAGAAAAGTAGGAAGCTCTAAGTGCCACATAGACAGGTCCTGCTTCCTTCTGCGAGCCAGGATAGCGGGAGCTTGCAGACCACTTCTTGGGGGGGAAGAAACTGCTCTCTGTGGGGTTTGGCCTTCAGGGCGGCTATGGCTATCTCTCTTGTCTGAGAGTCATGTGCCTTAATCCCCCAAAGTGGACTGCCCTGCAGTTGAACATTCCCTGCATTCCTGCTGCCTGCTGACACGAAGCCTGTTCAAAGGCAGCTCCAGAGGCTGTGGGAAACCTTTGCACCAGCTATGGGGGCGGCTGCTGCTCTCCCTGTGTCCCTTGTGCCAGGCATGCCTTTCTATTCGGAGCTGCCGGGCCACCCGTGTTGGGGATGGATATAGCTGGGAGAGCAGCGGGAAAAAGTATCTAGAGAGTTACCAGCAGCATCCATGGGCTAATGCTCATGTGCTTCCAGAGTCTTGGTGCAGCGTAAATCCCAACATTTGCTGGAGAGAAACTGAGGCAGGGGCCAGGAAGGATTTTTTTGGGAGGCTGGATTTCCATTCACAGGGACAGAGAGGTGGAGCTGGGAAGGGAAGAGAAATCCAGGGAAGAGGACAAACCTATAATGACTGCCTGTACCTCTGTCCCAAAAATGAGACCTAGCAAGGTGGGAAGGCTGCTGCTTCTGTCTCAAGTGTGCTGTGGGCAAGGTCTCATAAAGCCTTAAAATTCAGGAGAAAGTGACATTTCTGCTATTGCAGAAGGGCGGAAACTTTTCATCCTCGTCCTGACTTGGTGCTTGGCAAACCTTAACATAAACCGTGGTCCTGATCAGGGCTGAAAAGAAAGGCTATCCTTCTGGTTTCCCTGTTTGTAAAGTGGAAACAAAAATAATAATAATTAGAAGAACAAATAATTCTTTCACATAAAGAGTGTTTTAATGTTGGTTATAAATAAATTAAAAAGCCACCAAGGTGTTTGCAGCCTTTGGAAAAACTTAGAAGTCTTGAGAGCATCAATAAGATGGCGCTGCTGAATAAGGATTGCGCTTATGGGAAAAAGCTGGGGACCAAGTGGCAGGATAGGATCACAGTTATTTTTTCTCAGTCTGTTATGGTTTCTTGTTTTCTAAGAATTTCAGAGACAGGTAGGAATTTGGAAGCTTTTGTGTGCTGATAACCATGGCCGTTAGGATTTGACAAGTGTGAAAGACAGGCATATGTTGTCCCCAAAGATATGCAACACCAACCCTCAATGCATCATCTGTGGACGAGTGTTTACATTGTACAACTTTCTGAATCAACTGTCACTTTTTCTCATTCTCTCTCTCTCTTTTTTTATGAATGAAGTCTGAAGCAAGCCAGACAGAAAGGAAGGCTGCAGCATGTTTTATAGCTTGCGTTTCCTTCTGGTGAGGATGTTACATTTGCTGAAGCGAATTTCTGAAAGAGATGTGGAAGGGTTTTCTGGTCAGGGTTAGGGGATATTTCATTCATGCAGGAAGTTGCAAAAGCTGAACAGAAAGTGTATATTCTGGAAGTTTCAATTAAAAAAAAAAGTAGGCTGAAGGGTAAAATTGCAAAACACCGGCTAAGGCTCAGAAGTCGAGTTCAATTCAGAGTCCTAGTAAAGTTTAACATTACTAGCAATAAAAAAATACTTTAAATCCAAGACATGGGAATACTTTTTCATCCAATCTTTTAGTGTGAATTTTTGAAAATGCTCTTTTCTCTAGTTCTGTGACAAATAATAGCTGTTCTAGTGCAGAAACTGTGGACCGAACATGGGGAATTCTTCAGAGCTAGGATGAATGGGATGGGTGTAATATCAGGACATAGTATCACCTGAGTTTGGGTTTAGGGAGTTTCAACATTTTACTGTCAAACAAATCACCAGCCCAGCAAGAAATGGAAATGCTACTCTGTTGTCCAGAGGGGATGCACAAGCTGATTTGAGTGGGGATTGTGGTTTAAATGCCTTTAATACTCCACATACCAGTGCATCAGGGAGTGGAAGCTGATGTGTTTTAGCTTTGTTCTGCTAAGAAGTTAGATTTTCCCATTCATTTGTCCTAGACCCAAGGCACACAGCTTTACTACAGACAAGTAGCCTCAGTGGGCCAGATGCCAGGGGGATGGGAAGGGAGTGTTGGCATAGGCAGTGAATTATACCTTACTGAATCACGAGGATTTATAGTTTTAAAGATTTTGAAGTCAAGAAGAGTTCACTTTGGCCATCTACGTTGACTCCTTGTATCACATGGGTAAAAGAATCTCACCCCAAACTTTCTACACTAGGGTCATAGTTCCTGTTTGGAAGTCTGTGTATTTTTAGGGAGACAAAATCAATCTCGATTTAAAAGACTTCCAATCATTTTTCTACATTTCTAGTTAAGGTTATGCATAGATATAACTCAAGTTGTGTGAGCCTTTTGTGCAGAGCAGTTTCAGCCAGTTCAGTCCTCTCTTACATCACTATTCCAAATGGATAATTTCCGAGGTCTGAGCACATGACAGGGAATAATTGAGTTACTGAAGATGCCCATCATATGAAACCCTCTAACTGACCATGTGCATGACTTAAGCTTGACCCACTGAGAAGTATGTTAGTTTAAACCGCCTCTAGAGTGGATTTCATTTTCATTAGGAGCTAAGCTAGCACAATTTACTTTGCACCTGCATTATGCTAAGGACACATGCATGGTCAGGCACCAACCATTACTGTGGCTTAGCTGACAATCAGTAGCTTGACTAACTGCCTGAAGTCACTCATGCACCCCAGCCCAAAAGAAATGGATGGAAAAGATCTAAATATATATATTATTATCTCATGTAGTTGTCCCTGGACACGTTTTATAAGCTAGAGGAGGCCTTGGATGCACTTCAGAAGTCAGTGTGCTGTGCTATTTAAAAGTGAAGGGCAAATAGAGGCAAAATTTACATTTCTCCAACAAGAAATGGGAACTTGAACTTAAGCTTTTTTTGTTAGAGAAAGCAGTCTGTGATCTTCAAAGGTCAAAAGCGTTCACAACATCAGCTTAGTGTCTCATCCAGCAAGAGGACTTCTGTAGCTTAGTTGCTCCTAAAATCACGAGGGCATTGCTGTGAGGGCTATGACTGCTTTGCCTGTGTGATCTCATGGAATCACAGCCTGGAATGGCATGTAAAGTGACAGGCTGACCCAACAGATGGTTTCATTAGTACTACACAGGTCATGACAGCAATGCCTGCAGTAGCCCACGAACATATTGAAAACTGAGTGCCAGCAGACATAGGGAAAGCAAAGACAAGTTGAAAATATTGGCAGAAGAAAACCTCACATGAATGAGTAGGAAAGCGGCCTAAACCTGTAGGCAGAGCAGGTTTTCTGCTGATGCGCACACCTGCCTCTCCAATCCACTGGTGTCCAAGTTCCTGATGTGAACTCCAGCAAGCCTTCAAAATCGTGAAATGCTTGGAGGTCTCTGCCTTTTGTTTGCCTTTGCCATGGTTCCTAACCCCTTGCAGGTAGTTTACAAAAGGGATATTTACTCAACAGCTCAGTGTCTCTCAGCGGCTTTGCAGCCTGACTGAACCACTGTCCCAAGTCACAGCCCCATGAGCCCCATTCAGCATGGGGTCCATGATGTTTAAAGGTGAGTTGTGTAGAGCAGTTCCTAGCTCTGTCTATGCTTCAAAGGATCACAGAAATGGCGGATAGAAGGGAGCCTTGGAGGACATCTAGTCCTTCTTCCCTCAGGAAACAGGAATATTTTCAAGTGAAGTGAAATGCAGACCCACAGTATGCATAGAACCTCAAGGCTTGCAAGAACAGAGTATCTTAATGCAGTCAAGAAACACCAGAAGGGCAAAGAAAATAAAGCAGAGGAGAAAACTCCCATAGTTTTGCCAGGAGAAAAGAAGAAACCCTGACAGCACGTTTTAATATCTATCACGAAGCAAATATAGTAGTGGAGGATTCAAACTGGAGAGAAGTAATTAATTTTCTGTTTCATCGGGGTGTAAAAATGGAAAATTTCCACTCTCATGGGATGAAGCTTTGGAGTTCAGCAGAAATTTGCAGTCAAAACCCAGTTGCATTGGAAAAAAAAAATTACCGTTTGCTGCTTATGATCCCAGCTGTGCTACATGCCTAGTGGATCAAACTGGCCCAAAAAGTAGTCTCTGGCAAGGTTTTTCCTCTTCTGAATGTGAATGCTATCTATCTGCTGAGCTTAATTAAACTGTCTGGCTGTTTCAGCTTGCACAATTTAGATAAGAAAATGACTATTCGTCCCAGACTCAGAGAGAAACAACTAACCCTCTTCCTTATGTGGTGTGAGTCTGTCATTGCCGTGCTGCCCAGTTTGTAATACTGAACTGTCTGTACTCAAATCGAAAGCTGCTCAACTCCCACCACAGATCAGAATTCTTGTTTCCCCTCTAGATGGCAAACTCTCCTTAGTTTTGGAAGGGGAACAGCCACAGCAGTTGCTGGTTTTCGCAGTCGTTAATTTGCAGCACAATTTCAGCTTTTAGTTGAGAATCAACCAGACTCAAGAAGGCAAATCCCAGCAATGGAAGAGGAGGGGAAGGGGGGAACCCGTGGGGACATACAAGAATTTCATAGAAAGAACCTCATGTGTTGAAATGTGAATTAACACACTGATTTACCGTGTACACTTGGGAAGTGGAGTCTACCCCCACAGCTGAATGCTGTGGATCTCCAGGAGTTACTCCTCCAGGAAAACAACATAGATCTGCTTAGGTGTTTTAGTTATGATTGAAGAAAGACTAAACCCAAACTTTTGTTTATTTATTTACTTGTTCATTTATTCATTTATTTTGCCAGTGAGAGGAGCCTCAAGCAAGGAGTTATGGCTCCCAAATCCTCTGTAGACAGCAAGTTTTCCTGTTCTTCCCTTGACAGCCAATCCTCAAGGGTTTACCTCTTTCAAATTCCATTCCTTCCTTTCAGGTCCTGTCTCCTGACAAATGTTTTCTTCTCTCTTTTTTCAACCATCATCCAGCCCTGGAGCTCCAGGAGTTGAACTCTGAACCTTGTGGATCCATTTCAACTCAGGATATTCTACGATTCTATGACTCTTTAACCCCTCCATCCATGCACCCTATTCCCAAACCCCATCTTCCCTCTCTGCCCAATTCCCATCTCTCCTAAACATTCAGATTCAAAATGTGGTCAGCACTTGTGCAGAGCACTGTGGCAAAGTTGCAAGTAACCAAGCTGCCTTTCAATATCTTATGTCCCAGAAGATACAGGTATTGGAAGTCCTACAAAATGAAGACGGTTTGGTGCCTCAGGTCTTAACCATCCCTCCGCTTCCCGGAAGCACAGGGCCTTGAGGGAGTTGTGGGCTTCCAAGGAGGGATTTATCTCCTTAAAGTGATTGTCTACAGTGCAGTAATCTATATCTCAACTAGTCACCTGGCCTGCCTTTACAGTCAGTGGAGAGTTGTCAGCAGAGTTCAGGGAATCGAGGGCATTTCCTAGAGTGGTCACCCACATTATTTGAAAGTGTTGCATTCCCTAAACTGTTTATAAAGAGAGCCTGTACACTCTTCTTAGATGGAATCTCATATCACAGGTGAAGTTAGGGAAGAGGAATCTCATTTTTTGTGCTTCTAGTCAGCTGAGGTGACATTCTTATTTCAACTATTTCTTGGAATTCAGAATATTTCAGACTTCCTCTTTGTGCAGGAAACAGAACAGTCTTTGACATGACTAGTAAAACTTCCTCCTTACTTTCTCCTTGAAAGCTTTTGGAAATCAATTCTCAGCCACTGAAGTAGAAGTAAATTAAAAAATATGTGAGATCAGCCCTCTGGAAAATAAAGAAAGAAGGCAAATGTAGTATTTTCCAAACTAGAATTGGGTAGACATAATTTCTTATGTATACTTTTAGTTATAAACGTAGGCAGGAATATGAGGTTTCAGAAAGGAACTCATTCTTCTTTCATTTTTGGTATGATGAAGGGCATGAGGAGATCCAGTCAAGTATCTGTGTTCTCTTTCTTATCTAGCATTGCAATATTTTCTCAGGGCAAATGAAACACCATTTGTCTTGTCTCAATCATCAGTTCTCAGGATAGAGAAAGAACAAGTAATTTCCAACCTATATAGAGTCAGCTTGACAAATTGTTCCCCTCCCCAGCAAAGTATTTGCCAGTTGCCTTTGGTATTAAAGGAAGGTGCTAGATATGTTCGTGGGTAGGAACCTGTTGTCAGTATAAGAGGGATTTCAGAGCTGCACACAGCCAGTAACTTCTCTGCTCATGGCACAGTTAGTGAAAGTGTCTATTTTCAAGCAGCTGAGCCAATGGTCTTTATTGCAAGCCTGTTTTTTAAGCTTCATGTAATCTAGTTTGAAAATAGTCATGTAATACAAGAAAAAGAATCAAAATTAAAATTACTTGTGCTAATAAGTGGTCCCTTCTCAGTATGTTCAGCCTACAAAGTAACCACATTCAGATCTATGGAGATCTAAACACAGAGTTATGATGGAAAGCAAAGGACTGATGGATGTGATAGTCTGGAGCTTGCAATGATGTATTAGGGTGCTCCTGTTGAGGCGTTACAAAAAGTAGTGAGCATCTGCTTTGCAAAACGTATGTAAAGTCACATCAGCTCATGGCATCTGGGCTTTGGTTGTATGAAGCCCCTGATCAACTGTATGTGAGTTTTTAGTTTTAGGCTCAGTTATCAGACAATAGTTATCTAGTCTTCTAGTTATAGAAGATTTGTATTTTAAATATTTGTTAGGACCCAAAAAAACAGGCTTACTCTGTACATAAAGCCAGAGTTATTAATGAAAGAAATGTAGCTATGTGGAAAGTGCCAGTGATTGATATAAATTTATTACTTGTTCCAAGCAAAGAGATCTCCACCAGTAATTACATTATTATGAGCACACTGCTGTAGAGCTCTTATTACTCATGGGAAACTATTATTTTTTGTTAATTGATATGTACTTAATAATTCCAGTTAGGACTCAGTGCCTGTGCCTCAGGGATTGTATGGGTACCGAGAGGAGAAACATAAGTCAGAGGGATAGGGGCTAAGACTGTCTTTCAAGGAATTTATCTTTGTATATAGAGGTGATATTTTACTACTAGGATATGCTAGTTTTGCAGAACTAAAATTTGCATTAGGGAAAACATAAGTTTTGCATGAAAATGTTGAGTTCTCTTTTGGGAACTTGAAAATATAGTGAATACCTACTGACCTGGGAGTCCAGTGAGGTGTTCAGCTGCTCTCACTGATCCTTGCCAAGGAAACAGCCTGTCTTATATCTGAACTGGAGTCCCGGGGATAGAAGAAGGGGTGAATAGGATAGTTTCAGATAAATCAGCTTTCCTAGAAATTGTAATGGCCCAGTACCTCCATATACAGTGAGCTCTGGGAACGGGTGGATGGAGGCATTCAGCCTTGTGAATTATTTGGTGGGTTTTTTTACTGTTGAACCCATTTGACACTAACATTTTTCTGAACCCTTGCTACTTTCTGTGAAACAGAAATTTCACTGATGGCCAAGTGTACAGTACAAACCTTGCTCTTTACAATGCCAGTTACTGCTGAATGACTGAATGCAAGCCAGCAGGTACATGGTTTAACCATTCATCTCAATTGGTTCATCATATCTCTGGGAACGTCTTTAAGTCTAAATTGATTACCTTTATTGCTATCTCAGGATAAACCCTACACAAGTTAGTTTTTCGATGCTTTGTAAATGCATGCCTCTCCATAGGCTGTTTATCTGTCATGTCATATGGAATTAATGATATTTATTCCCAGCTGACCAGTTTGCATTAGTGCCACCTTTACCCAGTTGCAGGACATGCTGGAGCTGACCCTCACGATTAATCATGCCTATCAACACAGACAGTGTGACCTTCACTCCATCATGTTAGCCAGCTGGCAGCTATTGATTCCTTGTAGGTGGATGTACTCACAGAAGTCCCTGTCAAGAAGGGCAGAAATTCAATCTTAGATGATATTTTTTTCTAGATACACGTACTTTGCAAATACTCTGAGCTTAGTTCTGGACTAAGACTTCTTCTAAAAAAGGAGAAAATTTCTCATGCGCACGGCGCTCTCAATTTAGACTAATAAGCTTTAACATTTAGACTCATCCACATAGTTTTATTTACTGAATTCAGAAGCCAAACTGAAAGATTTTACACAGGAGCTGTTATAGTATGTATAGAGAGAAATGGTCATCTCCAGGGTGTTCTTTAGCTCACTGACAGTCAAATCAAGGGAGGTACGTGTATCTTTCCATTCATGACTCTTCAGCTTCGAGAAAATAGTCATGGGCCAAAATGGGTAGGAATGGTCTAAGGAAGGTTAGAATAGAAATTTCAGGAAATCTTCATTGGCATATTTCCAAATGAAGTCCCAGGTGATAGTTAAGCTTCTCTTGAAGGATGAGGGAAGCCAACTTTGCTGATAAGAGAAGAATCTGGCTTAGGACAGGTTTTGATTTACTTGTATTCAACATCAATCATTAGTCTAACTATAGGGTCTGGTGACATTTCAGATGCCCTGCCTTGTCCCACCTGACCTTCAGCTGCTGGTGAAGGGCACAAGTTTCATGTAGGTTATGTCTCATATCTAGCAGTGTGACCACATCTAGCTATTTCAGATACACAAAGGCATCTCAAACAGCATTACTTAGGTTTAAGTAAACCAAATCTGCTTGAGAGTTATTACATAATAGTCCCTTATCAAAAGGTTAAAGAACCCATCAGATTGAAGGAGAGACCACGGTATTCACACTTTTTTGGATAGGTAAATTGTGTCCATCCTCCATGTCTGCAGCATACTGTGGAGGAAATACCCCAGCCATAATATTGAGTGACTGACTGATCTCTGGGGTTCATTATGCAGTGGTCAGGAAAGGTGTCTGCTGACAGATTCAGGTTTGTGTGGGTTGAATTACTCGCATCTCAAAGACTGATCAGAAAAAGACAAAGGGACAAATGTGTATTTTTAAACATAGTCCTGTGGGGTGACTTTGTTTCAGTTGAATAATTTAAAATTAGAATGATCAAAATTGAAACCACATCCTCCTACTTAGTTGAGAAAAAGAAGTTATTCCTTTCTTTTGTTTTCCTTTTTTCTCCTATACTACTTATTTTCTTAGCAAGATCCTTTTTGCAAGGGATTGTCCATCTTGCCAGAGTGTCACTGCTTTTAATGGTGCAGTAGCATGTCTTTGACTGTAGGATTGACTCGAAGTTCAGTCTTACTGCTCATTTCAGTTAACAGGAAAAACCAGGGATATGTGAGGTCTTCTTATACCAAGGGGGCCTGAGGTCCTGGTTGATGGGATCAATAATAGATGCGGAGGATGCTCACAGCACTTCAGGCACCTGTCTTTGCAGCCTCTGCCCAGTTTCAGGCACACCTGGATGGAGCCTAGACACATCTGCACAGGCAATGGTGAACCTTCCATGGGAGGAGTCAGATTTCCTAACATAGATGCCTAAAATCTAAAATCAAACCTAAAGCGGTTTGAATAGCGTCTGTCACGTACAGTATGTCCCTTGACAACTTCTTTCTGCACCAGGACTTGCTCCCTCTTTGCAAACTTCTCTTCTTAGTCTTCTTTCAATTGGATCTTGTGGTTTTTACTACATTTTATGCCAATGTTTCTCACCGAACACATTTCTCACTGGAAGCCTCCTGGTCCACACATGCTTTCCCTACATGTTAGGGGCAGGTCGTGTACCGATAAGGTGGTGGGAGGTTGCAGTTGTTTGTCTTTTGAGGGAGGCTTGGCCCAAACCACTACAAACTACTCCTCTTGAGCAGTGTTTTCCCGAACAAGCATGGCTGGGCAACAGTCACTTTTAAATGCTGTTGAAACAGCAGGAACTAGATTCTCCTTTTATCAGACATTGTTTTAGCTTGCCCTCTACACCCTCGTTAACCGTGCTGAACCTGTTTGCAGTGTTTGCTGTTAGCAAGGTCACATAATGGTGTGTATTAGGGTATTTTATATTTGCACATCTGTGTATATCGTATTGGATCGACAGGAAGCTGAACATGAGCCAGCAGTGTGCCCAGGTGGCCAAGTACGAGCAGAGCCGATAGCAGAGAACCTGCTCCCGGATCTACCGGAAAGGAAAGAGAGGAAGAGACTTCTCTCCCTTCTTAGTTATACCCTGGTTTACATAAAAAATCGTATGGAATACTGGGAACATGATCATTTCCTCGGTTACAACCTGGTTCTTAAGGAAGGTTTAAAATCAAAACCACTACAGTGTCCAGTACTGGGCCCCTCAGTTCAGGAAGGATATTG